>JBAMIE010000098.1:8564048-8575964 GCA_037177295.1 Kaempferia parviflora
TGCACACTCAATTATGCATATTAGATACAACAATAAATCTAACTTAAACCTTTGCCCAAACATCAAAACCCTAGGGCTCTAGATTGCTCCAACAGTTAAGCCTTGTTATGATTTAATGAGCAGCTTGAGTATGCAGGCTGTTTACTCAACTAGGAAAGCCCTAGTTGTGGCTAGGCAGGAAGACTTAGAGATCGTGGAAGCTAGGCAGAAAGTCCAATGGGTCACGGACCTGACACTTGGTAGTAGAAAGTCCAGATAGGTCGAGGACCTGATATATGGCAGAGGAAGCCCTGGTGAGCCGATCCGGTGCTAAGCATTAAAGTCCAAACAAGTCGAGAGGACCCGATGTTTCGCAGGTAAGGTTGAGGTAAACAACTGTAGTGAAGCGACGGAGAGGTCGTGTCCCTGAGAGGGACAACCCTAGGTCGCTGATCCAACTGAAGAAACCGGAAAGATTTCCAAGTTGAGATCATGACAGGTCTACTGTCTTTTATTTCTCATGTATTATATTATGCTTTATATTGTGCTAACTTTGTTTTGTAGGTTTCATCATTTTGGAGGGTCGGTAACTGAACCCAGAGAAGGGATCAGTCGACTGAACCCACTGAGCTGGTATAGAAAACAGACCACGACGGATCAGTCGATTGAACAAGGTTATCAGTCGACCAAACCACTTTGGAAATAGGTCAGGCAGATTCGATCTCGCAGCTAAAAGGAAACTCAGAGGATCAGTTGATTGAACCAAGGGATCAGTCGACCGATCAATTAATGTAATTAATGGTGAAGATCAAATCAAAGTAAACAAGGAATAATCAGAGGATCCATTGAATGAACCTAGGGTTCAGTTAACTGAACACTTAATGACGAAGATCAGATCTCGAAGAAAAAAGAAAGCAACGGGATCAGTAGACCGATAGGAGGTTCGGTCAACGGATCAGTTCAGTCAACTGAACGACTTTTCAGTCGATCGAACGAGTACTATAAATAAAGCTCGAGTCTAGAGCTTCGAGATCAAGTTTTAAAATCGAACTTTCTTGCATCAACTTTCCACCAAGACACTGAGCTATGTTGATCTTCTGCTACTACGACTTGCACAAGTTCCGATACCAAAAGCTATCCGGCTTGAACTCGCCATCTCACATCTTTGACGTGGGTATATCTTGTACTGAGCTTGCTTTATTCTTGTACTTAATATCTGTACCTATACATATCTTGCAATATATTGGATTGCCCATCGGTGCGGTCAAGGATCGCGGGCCTTGGAGTAGGAGTCGATACAGGCTCTGAACTAAGTAAACTGAACGCGTCTTCTGTATTACCATTCTATATTTTCCACTGCAACTTTGATAACTATTTTACGAAAAGATTTTGTGAGCGATATTCACCCCAGGTCGCTCTAAAATAACTTAACCATTTTTTGAGTATTTTTTAAAAATCTTTTCTTTTTCTTTAAAAAGGTTTTCTATTAATATAAGCTACATTATTTTATAATTTTTCTCTTCCCGCACATTTAATCCCAAGACAAGAGTCTTGGAAATTTTTTTTAGTTATTTTTGCAAGGATGTTGAACTCGTACCAAGAAGGGTATACCACCGTTCGACCTCCATTGTTCAATGAAGAAAATTTCAGTATTGGAAGAAGATGGAGTGCTAGCTAAAATTTGACATCGACTTATAGATCTCTATATCGAAGGGTTACACACCACCAACTTATGATGGAAAAAACCTTTGAACCAGAGGAGTGGACTCCTCCAATGATAAAGAAGGCCCAAGCCAACTACAAATCCATAAACATCATTCAATGTGGGCTTACCATGGAAGAATTCAACCGAGTTGGGCCTTATGAAAATGTAAAAGAATTGTGGGATCTTCTGGTGAAGCTGCATGAAGGAATGAACGATTCTAAGGTAACGAAAAGAGACCTCATACTGAACAACTTATTCAACATCAAAATGTTGTCCAGAGAAACAGCGACCCAACTACACGCTTGGCTCAAAGACTTACTCAATGGACTGTAACTCATTGAGCATCACTTGGACAACCACGACATAATAAGATACGCCCTAAATGCCTTCCCAAGAAACTCCTTGTGTGCATCAATGGTAGATGCTTACAAAATTTTAAGGGATCTTTCAATCATTAAATTAGATGAACTATTTTATGAGTTAGAACTACACGAGCAATCTAACATGAGCCATGTTGAGAAAGGGACTGCTTTATTTGCATGACCAAGCAAGGAGCCAAAGTCTCAAACCAAGCCCGAACTTGAGAGAAAATTGTTCGTGCCGAAAATACTAAGATCGAACCTTGTTTTGATAATGGCAAAGGGTTCAAAGTTAAGCTTGTTTTGAAAACTGATGTGGTTTGCTGAGTGTGCAAGAAAGTCTTAGGTAATCTAGGTACGAAGTCTTGACCTGCAAAGTTGAGCACGATGTCCTGCTCAAGGATCGGGTAACGAAGTCTTGGCGAGTGAAGCCGAGCATAAAGACTTGGTCCGGGAGATCGAGCAAAATACTTTACTGAGCGAGGATAGCAGATAGGAGTCGAGATGGGTCGAGGGTCGGACGACATCGAGTTCTGGGTCTTCAGAGGCCGAGCAAAAGTCTAACCGGAGGTACCAGTTGGCAAAAGGTAACTTCTCCTGAGTGGAGTAGGTGAGGACGCGTTCCCCGGAGAGGGAACAGTAGGTGTTGGTGACGCGTTCCCTGGAGAGGGAACAATAGACGTTAGTCCGACTAAAGTTTCTGGTGAAATCTGAAAGTCAGAACCAAGACAACACTGGCTGTTCATAAGCATTGCATAGTTTTCTTTACATATTATTACTTGTGCAAACTTGGTTTTTCTGGGTATACTTGTTTCTGGAACTAATATACTTTGCAGGAAAGAAAAAAAAGGCAAAAAGAACTCGGATCTGCAGTGTCCGAGGCGCCTCCAAGGTAAGGGAGGCACCTCGGGTGTCTTCGACCAAAAAAACACCATTGTAGAAGGCGCGAGGGTGCCTCTAGTGGACAAAGGCGCCTCGGCGTCTCTAGTGGACGGAGGCGCCTCGGCGTAGGCGCGAAGGCGCCTCGGCGTAGGCGCGAAGGCGCCTCGGCGTAGGCGCGAAGGCGCCTCGGAGCACCGGAAGGCACCTTCGCGCGGATAACCTTTGCCGGATAAAGGTTCCACCACTGGCTGCCACGTGGAAGTAATGAAGGTGCCTTCAGAGGCTTGAAGGCGCCTTCAGAAGGATAAAATCGGACTTCGTCGATGCTGATCCAGACTGATCTGGAGGTGCCTTCAGCACCCTATAAAAGGGTCATTCGAGCAACTTCAAAGTACATCAATTCTCATGACTACGATCAACTTACTCTTCTGTGTGCTGCGCAAACAAGGATCTGACGACGTCAAAATAGCTCTGACAACTCCGCGCTTCATCTTCAATTTATAAAAGCTTTGTCGATATCCTTTTATTCTGTTAGTGCATTTCTAATTGTAACTTGTACACATCTTCTTGAAGGATTGATAGACTCGCTCAAAGCAAACGATCAAGGATAGTGGGCCTTACAGTAGGAGTCTCTATAGACTCCGAAGCAAGTAAAATCAAACATGTTAGCGTTGTGCTTTTATTTTCTCTTTCGCTGTCATTTTTTATTTTTAGTAACTTACTTTCTGCTGGGTACTAAAAATCATATCTTAATCCAAAAAAATTTTTGTAGCTATATTCACCCCCCTCTATCGCCCATATTCAATCGATCCTACACAAATCAGATCCTGATTCAACAGACGAAGAAGAGTTAATAAACATGGTTCGGAGGATGTTCAAAAGAAAGATCAAAAGAGTCGTCCACTTGGAATGAGTCATCCTTCGAGTCGGACACGGAAGAACCAACACACTCGAGTCATCTAGCGCTGATGGCACGAAATGACATATCTGAATCCGAGTCCGACGATGTGTACGAATCCGAGTCAGATGCTGAGTCCGAACATGACCACGAATCCGAAGACTTAAATTTGGTAACGCTTTCTTCTAAACCTAAACTATTTAAGCTCATTAACCGCTTATTCAAAAAGTTGACCAAATCCGAGGAACAAATGACTTACTCCGTAATGAAATTAACCACCTTAAGGAGCAAGTCAAATTGAGTCAGTCAACCGACCAAGCTCAAGTTGAAACCTCAACTCAAGTTGAAAAACTTGAAAAAGAGAATTTCAACTTGAAGGGCCAAGTCGTCCGACTCAAGAAAACGTAGGAGAAGTTCGATTTGGGATCCAAGTGTCTAAATATGATACTTAGATTGCAATGAGCCGTGTACAATAAATCTGGACTTAGATATAAACTGGTTACAACAAATAAATCGTACTTATTTTTAATAAGTCAAAACACTATAACGCAAGTTCAAGCATGAGTAGCTAAATCATATTTGACTGAACTAAGTGAACCTAACTACTATTGGGTTTCCAATAGACAGATTCACTACTTGAAAATACCATTTCGAAGCTATGACTCAGGGGGAGCTAATAGGAAAATGGTTCATCCTACTTGATTGACTATGCATAATTAATATCAAACAATAAATCAAACCTAATTAAACATTTAATTCAACACAAATTAAAATCAAAACTTAACCTTAATTAAACCTTTAACCTAATTAAGAACTTATTAAATTAATAACTTAATTAAAACATAAATAATCAAACTTAATAATTAAATTTAATGAACTCAATTAAAATTTAATTAACTTAATAATTAAATAATTAAAAATTAAACATATTAACTAAACCTATAAATAAACAAATTTAATTATCTAAATAAAATTAATAACTAAATAATTAACTTAAATAATCAAATAATTAAACTTAATTAAAAGAATTAATAATTAAACAATAAAGTTAATCAAATTAATTAAATCAAATAATAAATTTATCTAATAAATAATTAAATTTAAACGTGACTAATTAACAAAATTAAAAATTAAACTTAATATTAATCCTAAATTTAATTAAGATATAATTGAAGAATAATAATAATAATAATAATAATAATAATAATAATAATAATAATAATAATAAAATAAAACGGTAAATTAGAGAAAAATCCCTAATAAAACTTGATTATTCTTTTTCTAAATTACGGTTTTCAAAACTTATAGTTCTTCTTTGAAAAACATGATTTTAAACTTTTATTGTCAAAATATTTTAAAACCTTATGACTTGATAAAATCTATGCATCAATTTTAAAATCATCTTTCCTAAAAATTCTTTTTCAAAATTGAGGATTTTAAAATTACTTCTCAAGACTTATACTTTTCATGAAAATTCTGGAGTTGAAAAATATTTTCATAATTTATATTTTTGAAAATTTTTTGAATTTAAAAATCAGTTTAATAACTTATCTTTTTCAAAATTCATAATTTCAAAACATTTTTAAACAAGGTAGAATGAATTTCAAAATCATTTTCAAACTTAAGTTCCTTTAAACACTTTATTCTGGTTTATGACTTATCTTTCAAAGATATGTAAAAATTCATCTCTTTTCAAACTTATGAATTCCAAATTTTTTAAAATGTTGGGTTAGTTTTTACAATGACCTCTATTTTTTATGTGTGTCAAAAGGAGAGAGATAACATATTCAGGGGGAGAGATAGTCAGTAAAAGTTACTTAACTCAAGGGGAGAGTTAAGTGGTTAACTGAATGATTACTTATTAGATGCATTTTAAACTTAACAGTGAACCTAGGTTGTCAAACATTAAAAAGAGGAAGATTGCTGGTGCAGCTTACACCAGAATCAAACCTGAGTTTTGATGTTGTCAAAGGTTCAAGTTAAGTCTTGTTATGATCTAATGTGTAGCTTGAGTGTGCAGGTTGTTTACTCAACCGGGAAAGCCCTAGTCGTGGCTAGGCAGGAAGACTTAGCGATCGTGGAAGCTAGGCAAGAAATCCAATGGGTCGCAAACCTGACACTTGACGGCAGAAAGTCCAGATAGGTCAAGGACCCAATATCTGGCAAAAGGAGCCCTGGTGAGCCGATCCAGTGCTAAGTAATTGAAAGTCTAAACATGTCGAGAGGATCCGATGTTTGGCTGGTAAGGTTGAGGTAAACAACTGGAGTGGAGCGACGGAGAGGTTGTGTCCCTGAGAGGGACAACCCTAGGTCGCTGATCCAACTGAAAAAATCGGGAAGGTTTCCAAGTTGAGATCAAGACAGGTCCTACTGTATTTTATTACTCATGCATTATATTGTGTTAACTCTATGGTGCAGGTATATTTTATATTATGCTAACTTTATTTTGCAGGTTTCATCATTTTGGAGGGATCGGTTAACTGAACCCAGGGAAGGGATCAGTTGACCGAACCCACTGAGCTGACATAGAAAATAGACCACGATGGATCGATCGACTTAACAAGGTTATCAGTCAACCGAACCACTTTAGAAACAGGTCAGGCATATTAGATCTCGCAGCTAAAAGGAAACTCAGATGATTAGTTGATTGAACCTAGGGATCAGTCGATCGATTAATTAATGTAATTAATGTTGAGATCGGATCGAAGCAAACAAAGAAGAATCAGAGGATCGGTTGACTAAACTTAGGGTTCAGTCGATCGAACACTTGATGACGAAGATCGAATCTCGGAGAAAAAGGAAAGCGATGGGATCAAATGTAAAATACCCATAAAATAATAATAATAATAATAATAATAATAATAATAATAATAATAATAATAATAATAATAATAATAATAATAATAATAAGAATAATAATAATAATAATAATAATAATAATAATAATAATAAATATTATTGGACATATAACCTTTGTGGAATTTTCAAAAATTTTTAGAAATTTTATGGGAATTAATTGGAGGTTGTATGACTAGTTTCATGGGGATATCCGAATAGGCTCCAGAAAAGCCTATTTTGAATACCCAAAGGTGGGAGTTGATTGAGGAATAAACGTAGTGTTTGATTTAAGCTTTTATTTAAAATCTAAGTTCGTGACGAATCACAGCCAAGCCGCACTCCTTCGGCGAAGACGAAGCGACGCAGCGTTTCCTCTTCCCCTTCCACTTGATTTCAGCCGACTACCCCACATTTTCCCCGATCTAGTGTCGACTCCTCCTTCGTCTCCTTCTCACTATTACTTATACCTTACTATGCATGTCTATCTGATACCCGTTGAGTTTTTGAACTCACTCCGTTGCTTTACATCTTTTTTCAGGTTAAGGTCGTCAGGAGAGTCTAGCTGCTAGTCTCCCTCGTCGTAAGGGTTTGTTTTTGGTATTTTGGTTCTTGTTATGTGGTCTAGGAATGAAACTGTGTTTAGACTTGTGTTTTGGTTTTGTACTCGTGGATTTCTTTTATATCGAGTTTTGGGTGGTCTACCCATGGTTCTTTCGCTGCGCTGCTTTCCTTTTGGCAGTAGTAGAGTAGGATTATTTAACTGCGTGGTTGTGATTTCCTCTTTGTAGTAGAATAATATTATAAATTGTGTGTGATTGTTTACTTATTGCATTTATTCTGGCCGTGTTGGCCGAGGATGGGTTGAGAGTTATGTACTCAGGATTCATATTGTCACCCGTACAGGGGAGATGCTGCCGGATTTTCATCTGACAGGGACTTATCTGGGCGTGGCATCGGAAAACCGATCAGTTTAGTCGACTGAATGACTTTTCAGTCGATTGAACAAGTACTATAAATAAACCTCGAGTCCAGAGCTTCAAGATCAAGTTTTGAAGTCAGAACTTTCTTGCATCAACTTTCTACCAAGACATTAAGTTACACTGATCTTTTGTTACTACAACTTGCGCAATCTCCGACACCAAAAGCTATCAGACTTGAACTCGCCATCACACATCTTCGCTGTCGGTATATCTTGTATTGAGCTTGCTTTATTATTGTACTTAATATCTGTACCTGTACACATCTTGTGATATATTGGATTGCCCATCAGTGCGGTCAAGGATCAAGGGCCTTGGAGTAGGAGTCGACACAGGTTCAGAACTAAGTAAACCGAACACGTCTTCTGTATTGTCATTCTATATTTTCCGAACTTTGATAACTATTTTACGAAATAAATTTATGAGCGATATTCAACCCCCTCTATCGCTATACCGATCCATCAAGATATAATCAGGAGAACTAGCCGAAAACATTGGAACTAGTTTATTGTCAATCTTAGGTCGTTTGGTCCATCAGCTGATTTTGGACAAAATTGGCTGATGGACAAAACGACTTCGGATTGACATGAAACTAGATCTTATGTATTTTTCTACCTCTCCTGATTATATATATGCCCTCAAATATCAATTTGACCTAATATATTGAGGACGATGAATTTTTGAATATGAATTAAATTTTTCAAACACATTTGTGTTCAAAAATTTATTACTCTCAATATATTAGGTCAAATTGACGTTTGAGGGCATAGATATAATCAGGAGAGGTAGAGGAATACATAGGATCTAGTTTCATGTAAATTCGAGGTCGTTTGGTCAATCAGCCGATTTTGGACAAAATCGAGTGATAGACCAACAACCTCGGATTGACATGAAACTAATTTCTATATGTTTGTCTACCTCTCTTGATTATGTCCATGCCCTCAAACATCAATTTGACTAAATATATTGAGAGCAATGAATTTTTGAATACGAATTGAATTTTTCAAACTTATTCATGTTAAAAAAAAATCATTGTTCTCAATAAATTTTGTCAAATTGATGTTTGAGAGTATGGATCTAATCAAGAGATGTAGATAAACACATCGAAACTAATTTCATGTCAATCCGAGGTCATTTGGTCTATCAGCCGATTTTGCTTAAAACTAGCTAATGGACCAAATGACCTCGGATTGACATGAAACTAGTTTTATATGTTCAGCTAATTCTCTTGATTATATACATACCGTTAAACATTAATTTCACCTAATATATTAAGAGTAATGATTTTTTGAATACAAATTAAATTAATTTCGAATTGAGGGCATGGATATAATCATGAAAACTAGCTGAACACATAGAAACTAGTTTCGTGTCAATCCGAGATCATTTGGTCTATCAACTAATCGATTATGAAAAAAAATATTGATCCGACTGATAAAAAAAATTAATCAATTGATAAAGATAAAATAAAAAATAAATATATAATTTTATCATTTTAAAATTTACGTATGTTATTTAATAATTTTAAAATTTTACTTAAGTTGTTGGGTGGAAAGCTATTTTTTTTAATTGTAGCGTCAGTTGATTAGAAATTGTAACCATTTGACTCAACAATGAAATTAAATATTATAATTGTGCTCTCGAACTTTCCTATTACTAAAAGTGGTAACTCAGCCATGAACTGAAATATTATATTCATTGGTAGATCAACTTGAGTCAATTGATTAGTCGACTCATCCTTCGTAAATCGATCAGAATACCTTTTCAGCCAATTGATACCAGACTCAACTACGAACAAAAATATTTTGCTTCTTAGGTGATTCACTTGAGTCGATTCAACCACCACTGAGTATAATTCATCTTCAATCAATAGGATCATTGACTACAACCATCTTAATGGTTTGAATCTTGCCCTAAGTTGAAAACTACCTTCTAGCATGTACAATATCTCACTCTCAGCCTACTTGAGAGTTTATCTTGCAACTCTTTTCCATAAGATCACCTCTATTCTACATAGTTCGCTTCCTTTGTCTCAACCGTACTTTGATGTTCGTTGTATTACAGTCCCTCATATTTCCAATATCATCTTTCTCTAATCTCTTGCTCTTCTTTTGTAAAATACGGCCAAAATAATAATAATATAATAAATATTATTGGACGAAAAACCTTCAGGAAATTTTTAGGAATTTTTAGGAATTTTCTGAAAATTATTTGGAGGTCGTATGACAGGTTTTGTGGGGATATCCAATTAGGCTTCGGAAACGCCTGTTTGGAATACCCAATTTAAGTGGGAGTTAATTAAGGAATGGACTTAGGCTTTAATCAATTAACACCTAAGTATATAAGTAATAGCTACAGTAACCTAACCCTTATAGCGCCGATTCTTTGCTTCTTCGCCCGAATCTCCTCTTGCGCCGTCGCCCACCTCAAGCGACCGCCGCGATCTTCTCTTCTCCATGCGACGCGCCGCCTCGCCGGGTCGCCGACGCCGTCGGCCAGCACAAGAGCCAGTGCTCGCCTCCTGATCTCTTCTCTCTTCGAGCGCCGACCACTCCACCTCTCTCGACCGGCTCACGGACAATAGAATCAACATCGCCGTTCTTCTTTCCCATCTCTCCCTCGACGCGTCTCTTCCTCTCCGCAACCACCACCGTGCTTCGTCGGAGGTCAAGGACGGCTGGTGCTTCCCCATCGCCGAAGGTCGTGTTTCCCTCGTCTCACTGCGGCGAAGCTGTGCCCTTCCAAGGTCGTCGGCTTCTCTGCAACCAAAAGAAATGCTGAGGATAGTTGAGAGGACCATCACTTGATTGTCGATTCTTGTGTACCCTCTCCTGCTTGTGATCTCGTTGTTGAGTTCATGCTCCCGAATCCACACTGTCTTTCGTGCAATCCAGCTGCTGATCTTGAGGTACAAACAGTTCATGTTTGATTTTGATTGGATAGTAGATGTTATGGCTGAAATTAGGGTTGGCTTGTGTTTGGACAGCAGTGTATTCTTGCTCCATCCATTCCTTCTCCGGCCAAGATCTCCAGCAAAGGGATTAGCAGGAAAGCCTTTGAATTTGAGGTGAGTGTTTAGTGTTAATTGAAGCTTAGTCCTAATCTAAACTGATTATGAAATGGATGAGGGTTTAATTATGATTTGGTTTATGTTAAATTGACCTAACTCAGATTAGGGCTAATTACTTGGATTAGTGGAGGTAAATCCTAGATTAATTAGTGAATGGAAATGGATTAGAGTTTAGCGTAAGTTAAACCTAATCTAGTTATATTTACTAATTTAAATAAGGTTAAATTGCATGATTAAGATCCTAACCTAATTAATTGGACAATTAGGTAGGATAAATCAAATCGGGCGATTTGATTAAATCCGAGGGATCGATTAGAAATGTCAATTGGAGAAATTAACTAAGGTTGATTTATGGATTAGGATTAGCTTCTCATAATTATTTATGTGGCTAGCTAATTGAAGGATATTTTGATCACAGGACATTGATTGATTTGATTCGGATTATCATTGGTATTTGTTGGACGGAGGTTCTCGGCTACATCGAGTATCTTCCTTTGAGGCGGGTACCTTTGACTTATCTGTTGATAGCGTCATTTGATATGCATAGTATATCTTAGCTAGCGGTAATCATTGTGATTATTTCTGCTCTCGTATGCCACTACTTGACGCCTTATTATCTTGATATCTGTTGCATGTGTACCTGTCTTGCTATTCTATCAGTTTCTCAGTTTAGTTCCCTGTTATTCGGATACTTGTCATGCGTACTTGATTTATAGCAGTTTGGACATACATCAGAGTAGTTTTAGTTATACCTTCTTGTATACCTAGACTCTTGACCTTTGGGTCAATCTTATGGACTGGATATCTTATGCATATCACATGGATGATTATTTACTGTGGTTGATGATTACATGCTTAGTGTCATGCACCATCTTGCATGTATGCATAACTGGTGTATAGTCGGCTCCTTTATTGTTGAGCACATCACCAGTTACATGACCTGCACACATAACCACTCATGGGTTAGTGGTACATCAAGGTGTGTGCAGTTTGCTCTGTCAGGCTCCGTTGGTCCGCTCATTGGTAGCTTGACTCAACGTGGTAGCGGGCAGGGATCCCTTCTTATGTCATCGAGACTCGGAGTTGAGAGCTTCGGCTCCCCCACTCTGATTTGGGGTAGGAGATTATGTATACTCCGACAGCATCCTGTCCACTCGGTCACTCAGGAGCAGTGATGGCAGAGTGCACAGTTGTCACAGCCCTACCCA
>JBAMIE010000098.1:8592474-8619334 GCA_037177295.1 Kaempferia parviflora
TGCGTAACGTGGGTTACGATTTGCTCGTGGTGGTCTTCCGGCCATTTCCTACAAGATCGTAATATCCTAAGAATGGTCGTTGGGATGCTCAATTTAATACTAGGGAAGAGTAGATTTAAATGATTTTTTTTTCTACCCGTTTGTAAAATAAGGTCATTAGAGCAAATATCCAAGTAACATAAAAAGAATAATAATAACATTTAGATTCTCCAATGCTTATTGCCTAGTCTATTATCTTTCCATCTCCTAAATCTTCCTCTTCCATAGGATCCTCTTCCTCATTATTGTCTTCTTCTTGCTGTTACTCGATAACTTCAATTAAGGCGGTATTTTGATCACCTAAGGCTTCAATAGTATCTTGAAGTTCTAGCACATGGTTCTCCATTTGGTTGTAGTACTCGTCGTATTCCTGTTGGATATGATTCATCTGTTGTTGCAGGATTTGTTTTTGCTCCAATATCGTATTTTTTTCAAACGGTGAGTCCTCCAATTATGTCTTGGGCCTCTCGCAATTCTTCTAAGGCATCCTTAAGCTGTTTCTCGGCGGCACGGTGATAAAAGGCAAGTCGTGTTACATCCGCTCGGAGGTGGTCTGTTAATTCCTGAAATTTGGCCTTCTCCCGTTGTTCATGTGCCAAGGCTCTTTTCAGTTCCTCATTATCTCTCTAGACGCCTGGTCATATCGGTTGTATTGGCCATCGTCCTACACCCAACACGATAAGGTAATGTCTCCGTCTAGATTGGTCAATTGTATCCTATACGTGTGTGTGTATATATATACACACACACACCCCTTAATGGTCAACAGATAAATGTTGTGTTTTAAATGGATAAAAAAGGATCAGAGAGAGACGAACGTTGGTTAACGTTCACGAAGGAAGGGAGAAAGAAAAATAAATAAAAAAATTAAAACACATTGCCAAGTTCACATGTTTATGGAAAAATATTATAATAATAATAATAATAACAATCATATCATACTAAAATAAGTAAATACTAAATAAATAATTTTGTAATTAAAACATATTGGAGTACTCATTCAAATAAAAGAAATAATAATAATAATAATAATAATAATAAATACGAATAAAAATAAACAATCCATTTGGTTATATATAGTCTAAATTCTACCTTAGTGAGCTTTCAATTGTCCAATTCATTTAGTTGAATTACGAGGGTCAGGTTGAGTCTTTTCTATCTAGTTATTTCCTTTTAGGAGAAATCATACTTAGTCGGGTTATGAGAATTGTGAAAATCTGGCTCTGATACCACTTAAATGTCACGCCCCACACACGAGTCAACTTGGTTCAGTGCAATCCAGGCCTGACCCAGGCGTGTGAGAGAGTCTCTCCCATGCATTTGTTCACATCATCAATGCATGTGAATCAATATAAATCAACCAATATGCCATGAAACCCCCAATGTGGGACTAAAGTCTCATTCACAATGGAACTTCTTTCCTCTTCCTTTCCACCTCTTTGCCATTCACATTTCTAACACCTTCTTCCTTAAATAGTATTTTGTATTGTTAGGATTTAATTGGTTCAACTTAACCGATGTGTTGATCTGATGGAAAGGGAGGTGCATAACATTGACCGAGATCGCACCCACACACAATGCATTGGGTGCACCTTGTACTTCCAACTCTTACAAAGTAAAAAAAAGGCTCCTTAGGCCCCTTAGTCTATAGAATTATTCAATTTAAAGTATAAGCATTTCATCCTCATCCTCTTTTGCATTCTGAAAGTTTGAAAAATATCTTTGTTCAAAGTTCTCATGATTTACAGTGCTACTATCACAAGAAAGAAGCCATTGTATCTTGGAAGATAGTAGTCATATTCCATGAGCACCATGTGAATGAAAATTCATCTTAAAGAAGATAGAGTCTCACACTAGCCTCGACTTTGTCAACATTATGCTATATTGTCATTTTGTCTGCACTCAGATTGCACATCATCAACTCCAATAAGGAAGACTTCTATTTCATGAAGATTTATCACATGGATCTTTAGACACCTCCTCGTTTTATTTTTCTGCATATCATGTTTATTAGCGACCAAATTGTAAATACATATTTATAATATTTTTGTTGATTAATAACATATATATAACTAGAGGGAAGCTACCTATGTAAATAACCTATTTTTTTCACAACATAATATCAGAGTCATCTTGGTTCTCTCCACGTAATCTTCCTAATTTTCTAAAGAGCAAGAAATAACAACCCATTATAGCCAAGTCAAATTGACCAAAAGCTAAGCTAGACTTTATTCAAGTTTGTTCATTTGTCTTCCTAAGCCTATTCAAACTTATTAAAATCCTTGTTAAACTCAAGCCAAGCTCAATCTTCTTATCAAGCTCAATTGGAGATATTATTGTCACAAATATATTCATGAATTTTCACAAGTTTTATCCAAAAACATTTATAAACCAAACTCACTATTGTCCAAACTTATTTGTTTAATTTATTTTTTGCAAAGTATAGATTCTTAGACTTACCACTTGTGAGTTGAGTGAAATAGTTGATGACCGGGTTGATACATGCTCCAACATAACCAATAAAGCTCTAATATAACAAATAAGGCTCCAAGTGCATAACCTCCCATCTTGTGTTTCATGACAGAATAAACTCTGATTGCAACTTCATTACAGAAAATGCAATCCAATGACATCAATGCCTCATTTATCAATTCTAATTAAAATTCAATATTTGTAACAAGTTGGATTTTTAAATGTTTTGGTGTGTACATAAACAAATAATAAATAAATATGTTTGTATGTCTACTCATATATGTGCTCAATGTTGGTGAATAGCAACAAGCTGTGTGATGGACAAAAGGCACCAACAGAATTATCGTGGCAACAAATGGATCTAGTCTCAAAAAAACCAAAAAATCATTTGGGTAGTGACCAAAATGAGTATTTGCACTTCTCAAAACATAAATAAAATTTAAATGGTTTTGGTCCACTAAAATCCACCATAAATCGCCTCTCCTGGGATTTCTGTTCTCATTTATAATCTCATAACTCAAATTCATCGGTTCTAACAGATTATTAGCTTGGGTTCAATTATCAGCACACCAACAATGAATTCACCCAAATAGTACAAAAAAATAAATAAATAAAAAATTAGAGCTTCATTACATCCAAACTGTGGAGTTCCTTTACACCACATTTACATGTAGCGCTAAGAATAATCAATCAAACCACATTGCAATCCTTTACACCACATTTTGGGTTTAGTGCTAAAAAAATTTTAAAAATATATTTATTCGTGATATATTTTGACACTCACCTAAATTTTTAATCAAAACTTCTAACACAGACAAGTTATTATTTAGTGAAATGTTAAATTTTCATGCCTGGAGGATGGTTATAAGCATTAAATCGTATTTTTGTACTAATTTTTGGTCAAAAATATGGTTTTGTATTTCTTTCTCATGATAATTTGTAGTCCCTTGTTTACAATAATATACTAAACATTATTTTTATTTTAATACTTCAACTGATAAACTTTGGGTGAAAGTATTTTAGGACGAGTACGCGTGAATAATTTATAAAAATAGAAATAGAAATATTGAAAAATGCAGGGATACCTGGCGCTAGGAACCCTACGGGGAAGATCGGGCTCTAGCTCAACGGGAAGGCCAAGGAAGCCGTCAAATCGGTCGAAGGTAACATGCGCGAGGTGCCGCACTTCAGTGGGCCATCCAATCTCCATGGAGTCGGCGGAGGTACCGGAGCACACCCGGTCCTCGGCCGCGCCGACTCTGCAAATCACCAGCGACTTCCTCAGCACCGCCAGCAAGGCTGCTATTACCGAGAACGTGCTCTGGTGATCGTGTCGCTCCTCCCTCCGCTCCCCCTCTTCCTCTACCGAGAACGGTTCCGGCACAATCAAGGGAGAATAGATGGGGGAAACCATCTCTTCCTCATCCTCTTCCTCCTCCTCCTCCTCCTCCTCGCCTTCCTCTTCCTCTTCCTCTTCCTCGGACGAGTGCCGCTCAGACGGGGGCGAGGAGAAACGAATCTGGAAGCGGACCATGGCTGCGGCGGAGCCAATAGGGAGATCCAGCAGTAGTAAGTCCAGCGATGGAGTTGGGATGGCGATGGCGATGGCGATGTGGGAAGTAGTGATGAGGAAGTGGGCAAGCTTTTTGTGGGTTGACGGAGACATGTCTTAATAGCCAAATTGATTCGTTGAGATTATTTTTATTTTTATTTTTATTTTTTTGCTTTCGCCGAGGAGGAGGAAGAAGAAGTATTCCTATCAACCATCGTTTTCTTTGTCCAATATTCAAACACGGAATGGATCGTGATTGACTAGACCAACCTTTTTCAATAAGCGGATGATGTACATGACAAGTCATAGTAATGCGCCGTGACTGTCCCTGGGGCAGCATTCGCCACGCGAGATGCGCATGTGACGCACATGCACGTTACTTCAACATACACACAACGTAACATAATTAATAAACGACACATTAATTCGTGAAAAAGAAAGAAAGAATTAGGAGGAGTTTTTGCTAATGGCTGATCAATGGCGTTCGCCGCGGATGCGACGAGCGAGTTGGACGTCCTTGGGCATAATGGTGACGCGCCTGGCGTGGATGGCGCAGAGGTTGGTGTCCTCGAAGAGGCCGACGAGGTAGGCCTCGGCCGCCTCCTGCAGCGCCAGCACGGCGTGGCTCTGGAACCGCAGGTCCGTCTTGTAGTTCTGCGCGATCTCCCGCACCAGCCGCTGGAACGGCAGCTTCTGGATCAGCAGGTCCGTGTTCTTTTGGTACTTCCGGATCTCGCGCAACGCCACGGTCCCCGGCCGGAACCGGTGCGGTCGCTTAACCCTCCCTGCCAGTGGCTGAGACATCCTCGCTACCTACAAACAGAGTAGTAGGTAATAGTGTTGCATGTGTATGATCATAACGTGCATGCGGATTGGTTAATCAGTGTGAACCACGGTGAGTGAGTGACCTTGGTGGCGAGTTGCTTGCGGGGAGCCTTGCCGCCGGTGGACTTGCGTGCGGTCTGCTTTGTGCGAGCCATTGAATTGGGAACGAACTAGTGCTGTTAATTGGTTTCAGAGTCGATCGATCAATAATGGAAGGTAGGCGTGGAGAGGATCGGACACATATATATATATAGAGTTCGATCCCAGGAACGCCGGTGGGAGGTGACGGTTACGAACGAACGAACCAACGTGGGGAAAGGCGGTTGTTGGTTACGAGCGAGAGATCGGAGGGTTTAGATTTGCAATCCTTAATCCGCTCTCCGCTTATGAGCGGAGTAAGGAAGGCTGATTTCAATTTCGATGCTTCATGCGCGCGAGTGGTTATACATTCAGTTATTCTCATGGCCGGAGACGCCGTTTTATTCCCGGCCGGTTGATTAGGATGCTTGTTCACTTACACCTGTCGGCCTCTTGTAATAATCCGATTTTCCGTACGATCAGGAACGCCGGCGTACTACGAGCTAGATATAACTAAACCAGAATGGATTCACATTGCATGCATCCGCAACGTAGAGACGCATCCTCCTCACTAAATCCACATTCTTAAAATCCAACTGTGGAACTCATCTAAAGTAAACCGATATTAAAATGGTCAGATGTTCATTCGATTTTCACTTGATTCATGGACATGTTGAATTCTATCCAAACACATAACTGATAGTCTAGAATATATAGTTAAACCAAATCAGTCGTATCAAATGAGATCTCATGTCCCACTTTTTTCATGTCCCTGTGTCCCACTCATTGATCTGACGGATCATATCTGATCTTGTCAAATTTAAAGGATGCATGATCTGATATGATCCGTCTGATCAGTGAATAAGACACGGGTACATAAAAAAATGGGATAGAGGATTTGCTCTCCAGTCGTATCTAACCTAAAGTCTTCTCTGAGAGTCAACTTTGACTGGTACAAAAATTCAACAAAAGATTATGCTTAATTAAGATATACAGAACTTGCATAGCTGGCAAGGCCTTTCTTTGGTCACTCTCGTACGCAATAAGATTCAAAGGATGGATTTTTTTTTTTAAGAAAAATTTACTTCAAATACAAAAATCTTAAAATTTAAATTCATGTATAAAAATAATTTATCATCCTTTCAAAAATAAGATTCGAAGGGAGAAATATTAATATTTTTATATCAAAGAATTATTTTAATAAAAAAAATTAACTGTAAACAAATTAATAAATTAATTTATAAGATGTATTTTAGGAATTAGAGTATGTTTAGTTAAAACAATTATCAGGTGCTATTTTTTACCACTCCCATTTAGAAAGAATGTATTTTTGTTTGTTTTTTTATAATAAATTAAAATTAAAATTTGTTATTTATGATAATAAAGTTGAAAATTACGCGGTTTTAACGCGCCCAGCGTGCCTCTCGCGTGGACTTGACTTCGACGACGACTTCGTTATCAGTAGAAAGGGGGCACTCGGGAGCGAAACGATTGCGCCAGAGATTAACGACGATAAGGAGTGCACCAAGTCCCCCCACCAGATCGTTCTTCCTTCCAGGCAGGCGATCGAACTGGACGGAGAGAGGTCAACCATTTTTCTTCTCTTCTTTTGTGTATTTTTAGGTTGAGCTTTGTGACTAGGTTTGTTATTCCATACTTTTGAATTGGATAAGGTCGTTTGTAGTCTTTGAAACTTAATTCCCCGATCGTCCTCCTTCTCCCTTTCCGAAGCTCCTTTGGATCGGATGATATATCTGTGTCTGCATAGGTAATCTCGTCAGGTCCGCTTCGAATACAACCGCACCGCATCAGTGGGACGATTTTAATTTAGGGAAAAAGAGCCGGTATATAACCTCAAGTTGCGGAAGATGCGATGTGTCCGGTCCTTGATTTTGCACTATTTCCTGTTTTAGGTTATTGATAGTTGAGAATTGTCAACCTCTGCGACTTGAACTATGCTCTTCAGTTTGTCAAGTCAAGCTCAAGCATTTCAATTTAGCATTTGTCTCTTGGCATCCCACCACTTAGCTATAGCCTATAGCATGTACAAATATCAGGCCAGAGCTTTATTGGTCACTTCAGCTAACTTTTCTCCTAGGATACATTGTTTATGTATGGGATGTGCTAGCGTGTTCTGAGTGTACATTATGCACACAGACTAGTTGGACTGAAATACCGTTTTTTTGCTGTTGTTTCTTTCTTCTATCTTATAGGCCATTGGATATACTTGAGATGAAGGATGTCATTATTTGTCTAACTTAAGATAGTGTTTATATATTTACCGTACTTAATATTCTAAGAAGGAATTGTATTTGGGATCTAGGTTGTAAATATCCATCTGAAATTTCTTTTACTATATATTGGATTGTTAATGTCATGATAATTTTAGTTTATTGGGCTGTATGTTGACTTATACTGATGTGTTAAGAAAAGGGTAAAATTTTAAGAGTGGATGCCTGGAAAGACAGTAGCTTTTAGAGTTCACCTTGGAGAGCTTAATCCAAAAAAGAAAAAGACTGCTAAGTTTAGAAAGAAAAGACTTCTTAGTTTGACCGTGACATTGGTGTGATTAAATTTTGCACTCATTTAAACTAAGACAATAAAATTCAACTCATATATTTGTGAAACATGATGATCAACAAGCAAAGAACACTATCTTGAATTACTCTTTCATAATAATAGTAAAATTGGCATCTTTTTCAGTTAAAAGTGTGTTCTAGTGAAAAGAATCATTGATTTGAGCCAAAACTGATTACTTAAACAATTTCCAATTTGCTATGGTTTGGAAGGAGTTACCCCTCCCCAATCAGAACAAGTTTTTAGTTTAAACTTAGTGGTCACGCTACATGAAGTTGTACATTTCATTTTGCTAATGCATTGTTCTTCTAAAGAAAGCAGTTAAAACTTTTTATGGTTCTGGTTCCACTTATTTTCTGCTGCTGTTCCCACTTCCAGAATAAAATGATGATTTAAATAGTAAAATAGCTTGATAGTTGAAATTGTAAATATAAACTGTAGTCTTTACATTGTTCATATGAACTATTTGCCTTCCATTTTGTTGTTATTATCCTGTCTACCTTTACATTTTATGTTATTACTTGATCTCTAGTGTGATAATATTTGTATATTCTCATGCAGTTGAGTCATTTTGGATGGAAAGTGTTTGTTTGCCACCTGGGTTTGGTTTTCACCCGACAGATGTTGAACTTATATCTCACTATTTGAAGTTGAAAATACTAGGACACAACTTCGATGAGCTTATACCAGAGGTGGACATATATAAGCATGAGCCGTGGGATTTACCTGGTAATTTTGCACCTGTAATTTTTTTATTCATCACATACTAATGTTTTTTGCAATGGACTTGATAATTATTTCTGACAAAAACAAATAATTCCTGGATCTGCAGGATTTTGAATTAAAAATTTATTTAATTTAAAAACATGTATTAAGACTGTGAAATCCATTTCACATCGACATTAATAATTCACACAAGATCATAATGGATTCTTAAAAACTAGTCACCTGTTTGGCATTATTTTATTGCATTATTCCTAGCCACAGATCAGAATCTTGGACTATGACAATGAACAATTAATATGTATCAGTCCCAGCCTAGTTAGTACATGAAACTTCATCTCCAAGATTTTATGAACTAAAACTTGATTTAATTTATAAACATGCAATAGAACTGCAAGACCTATTTCACATCAAAAGAATTAGAAATTAGAAATTCAACAACTTAATAATGAATACTCACAAACTGTTCGACTGTTTGGCATTATCAAGCACATTATCCCTTTCACTTCTCCTTTTGCTCTCTCCTTCATCTTCTCATCTATCCACCCAAATTAGATTCCTAGGTTGTTCACTTAATATGATCAAATAACAATCCAATAATGAAGTCTACTTGATTTAGCTCGAGTGTAGGCTTGGCAATTGGAATGGTTCTTTGGTTAAAGGAAGCTCAATGTGGAGGATGAAGATGGATCAGCAGCCCACTTCATATGTATTAGAAATAAGTCAGATGAAAAGGGAGTAGTTCATTCAGTTCAGATGTGGTGGTTGAGAACTTTAGATGACATTTCCTTCATCAAAGTAGTTAAGATGAAAAGAAGAGGTGGGAATTCTTGATAAAGGGAAAAAGTGGACAGCTCTTGGTGATGGAAAGAAGTGGATAATTTCTAGTGAAGGGAAGATGTGATTAATTCATTGTAAAGGGTAGAGGTGGATAATTCCTGATAAAGCGAAAGAGGTGGATAATTCCTTGTAAAAAAGAAGAGGTGGAAAAATTGTAGCAAATGGAAGAGGTGTATAATTGTTGGTCAAGGTGAAGAAGTGTATAATTTTTGATAAAGGGTAGAGGAGTGAATTTGGTTTAGACCGGTTCTTAGCATTAATTCTCTGAATGAGAGTTGATGTTGGAGAAAATGGTGACTTGGGAGCATTACGATCAAACAACCGAGTGACAATTACTTCTCATCTTGGGATTCACCTATTAGTCTCTCTGAAAGCTTGAAGCTATAGCTGATTGTACCCTCTCAACTTTGTACTTGGCCCCCTTTTATAGGCCCCAAATTGAGCACTCAACTATTGAGAGTGCATTTGCCCTTCATGCTGTGGCATCTTATTGGCCTTTTGACTTTGACCTTTGATCATGTCAGCTCCTATGAATTAATCCTTAAAATGTCAGTAACTGACTACTCAGGATACATGTCATCATTTCAATAGGTGTTTAATAAGTGGGTAATTGTGCCTACATTAGTTATTCCCTATTATGTTTAGTTTTATTAAGCAACATTTTTTCATCATCTCTCTTGTGTCATCTCCTAGTTAACTCTCTTCTTGTTACTTTATTGTCGTGTAAATAGTGGCATGATATCTAGTAATCCTCATTTAATTTTCACCAATTCCTTAAACCATCCATGTAATTGTTTTATGACTTTTTTAGTGAGTCAAGCTCGTGAACTTTTCCTTGTTTATGGTTAAGTCAACATTTAAGGAACAAACACTTATATAATTCACATTTTCCCTTTAATTCATAGTAGTTTGGATGGACCTAAAGCCTTTTACGCAGATGTATCCTTTATGACACTATAAGTCATTTACTCGTCTTCATTCAACACGGTTGAGTTTACCCACATCAATCCTCTTTTATCTTATTTTTGGAGAAAGTTGTCTTTCTCTTCCCAGATTGAAGCAAGCCCAAGTTGAGGTGCAGAACTAGGCTGACATGGTAAAATCACAAAGACTAGATCTCTTCTTCCTTCCCCTTGTATTCTCTCCTTCATCTTTCCATCTTAGGTCTTTCTTCTCCTGATTTTTCTCTTTCTACTTATTATCTTTCATTCTTTCCTAATCTTTGTGACTGGTGTACCAAATCAGTACAAGTTACTTGTTCAACTGGTTGCTGAAATATCAAATTTTGCTTCTACTTAGCATAGCTATAGACAACTTTAGAGATAACTAAATAACAGTGTTGTGTTTCATGAATATTATCTCCTTTTTTGTTTCTTATGTTATATTTTAATTTCACTGCAGCAAAATGTCGTCTTCACACAAGGGATAGCAAGTGGCATTTTTTTGCAGTACGTGACAGAAAGTACCCTAACAGTTCTCGTACAAACAGGGCGACAGAACAAGGTTATTGGAAATCCACAGGCAAAGACCGTAACGTGAAGTCCCAAGACCGAGTATTAGGTACCAAAAAATCTTTGGTCTTTCATGAAGGTCGGCCTCCATGTGGAATACGGACTGATTGGATTATGCATGAATATCATATAAACAAAAAAGAATATAAGGCTGATTTCAACTCAAAGGTAAGTCCTTTGCTTTGAACGACGGACTCCATTTGAGTAAAACATGTTTTCTATCTGAATTTTTTTAATTTAGGCATGTTTCAAGCCTTGTTAGTTTAGACTTGAATAATATGCTAGCATAATCTTATGCAAATTCTTCATAGGAGTGAAAAGAACATAAGCATAAGCAAATTTTCTTGTACAAGTTCCTTTCCTCTACATATTCTATCATGTACCTTGTGCAATTCCTAATCTGTAGAAAGATTAAAATTAGAACCACATAACTATGATGAAAAGCTAGGTCTAGTATAGTTGCTCAAATATTGATTTTATGGCATCATGGATTATCATATTGGTTTGGAAGCCTAGATCAATATGCTACCATTAATTTGGGTAAGGGTCTCAGCATTGTAGAACTGTTACATATAATTTTACAACTCGACCATTTCATTACACTGGGTTGCAATATCTAACATTAAAGTATCTATATTGTAGCCACAATTAGACTACTTAGCCTTTTTATTTCAAATGATTATGAAGTATGAGTTAGTCTTCCTACCTTGACAAGAGCATCATATGAGGGAAGATCTTGACAACCTGCATCCAAAATGAGGAGACTACTTGTACCTGTTGTCTGTTTACAACTTATCATGAAAAATTGCCCTATTAAAAAAGGATACTAATGCATATATTGGTATTGTTAATACTCACCTTCACATGTGGGTAGGTGAACTGGATTAGATTGGCCCAAGCCCAAACATGTGGACTAACTCAACCTTATACCAACAGGATTTGACCTCAGAAATTCCTACTCTAGTTCGCTGATCATTTATACCAAAAGCTTAGCTTTAGATATTCATCCTCATCATCACCCAACATATACTATTTTGGATTCAACTGCATTAATCTTATTCTTCCATTGAATTCTGTGTGAGTGTATATTACTAACTGAAAGTTTTCAAGAAATTATTTTCACATTCTTTCAATATCTATGTATCCTATATATACAAGTCACATACTCCTACTTAAGGAATCAAAATCTCCTAATTAATTACATAATATCTCCTAATTAATTACAGCAAATCAAATCAAATTTGCAATAAATAATAAATTTGTAATAAAATTTTCAAGATTGATTTTACTGCCAAGATTGATTTTCCACACTCCCCTCAATCTAGGTAGTAGATGTTTTGCAACCCAAAGATCGTGTTCATCTCACTTAGATTAGGTCTGAACAAGGCCTTGGTTAGGATGTCAGCTCCTTGACGCTTTGATGGAATATAGTTGAGGGTGATTGACTTATCTTCAATTTTCTCATTGATGAATTGTCGATAAATCTCCACGTGTTTAGTACGATCATGGTGGACAGGATTCCTGGCAATTGCAATAGCTAACTCGTTGTCGCATAAAATTTGAATAGGGCCTGATATCCCAATTTTGATATCATTTAGCAGTCGTTTTAGCCATATCCCCTCGCAAATACCTGAGGCTAGTGCTCTAAATTCAAATTCTGCACTACTTCTAGCAACCACAGTTTGTTTCTTTCTTCGCCATGTCGTTAAGTTTCCCCGAACCAAAGAGCAATATCCTGATGTAGACCGTCTATCATTTGGAGATCTGCCCAATCAGCATCGGTATATACTTCTAAAGATCTGCTACCTGATTTCTTGAACATAAGACTCTTCACTGGATCTTTCTTTAGGTATTTCAATATATGATTCACTACCTCCATGTGACTTATAGATGGATTACTCAAAAATTGACTCACTCAGAACTTATGTCCGGACGTGTATGAGTTAGGTAAATAAGCTTACCTGCTAACCATTGGTATTGCCCCTTATCCGTTGCTGATTCATCAGTTCTAAGCATAAGCTTCATATTGGGATCCATGGGGGTTTCAGCTGGCTTGCACCCTCTCATTCCGGTTTCACGTAACAGATCAAGAACGTATTTTCGTTGGGAAATAGATATGCCTTTGTTGCTTCATGCCACCTCCATTCCCAAGAAATATTTTAAGTGTCCCAAGTCTTTGATCTCAAATTCTTTTGACATAAGAGACTTGAGTCTTCTAATTTCATCATCATGATTTCCTGTATGGACAATGTCATCAACATACACAATCAAAATTGTGATTTTTTCATCTAAGAAATACTTCATGAACAAGGTGTGATCAGAGAGTATCCATCATTTTTTAAGATTTGTGAATCTGTCAAACCGTGCTCTTGGTGACTGTTTCAGCCCATACAGAGCCTTTTTGAGTTTGTATACTTTTTCTTGTGTCCATATATACTTCTTCAGTCAAGTCTCCATTAAGGAAAGCATTTTCAAGCAGACATCTCTTCTTTCAATATCCATGTATCCTATATATACAAGTCACATACTCATATTTAAGGAATCAAAATCTCCTAATTAATTACAGAATATCTCCTAATTAATTACAGCAAATCAAATTAAATCTGCAATAAATAATAAATCCGTAATAAAACTGCCAAGGTTGATTTTCCACACTAACAAGACTCAAATCAATTAAATCACAGTTTGTGGTATTAAATAAAGGTTTCTTTTGTCTTCCTTTACCCTCTTACACTTTCAATTCCGATGTATTCAATCTCATCTAATTAGAATATTTCAGTTGCCTTTGAACATTTCCATATCAGCAGAACTTTTTTTACCTTATTTTATCATTTATTGAAGTTACACCTGATTGCTATTAGATAATTAACTATAGACTAGTGTAGTATCTCCTAGGATGTATTTTTTTGGATTGGTTAATATTTAATCTTTTTACAGGATATTTTTGTTCTTTGTCGTGTTACTAAGAGGAATGGTTGGGGATCTGAAGAAGGTAAAGTCGCCCAAAATGCTGAACCTGTGGATTTCAAGGAATCATCTAGTCGCTCAAATGACATAGATGATATTGACGCGTGGGTTGCAGAGCTCTTTGATCCCAACTTCAGTGGTCCTAGTGAACTAGAGCATGAGGCTGAGGTATAACTCAATCCCTTACAATCAGATACGTGTTTTGCTGGGAATTAGCCTGGTGGTCTGTAGGACCCTTCATCTTGAAAACATTCTTGGTTTCAAGTTTTTTGTCCTAGCAGTTCTTAGGATCAGAAACTTAGTCTGACCATGGTCGCAAGAGTATTTAAGAATTTTGTCACTTAGTACAAGTCTACATAGGCATCAAATATTGATTTATAAGAATAAGACATAAAAAAAATAAGTTTGCAATTGTCCATTTTGAGTAGTCGGATGAGTTCATGTCAGTTCCATACTGTGTTGCCAACTCTACTTGGAACTGATCTTTAATTTCACCAGATCCAGTTTTTTTCCCTTAATGGTACTATGTCAAACAAGGTCACTGAATTTCTCATTCTTCTCTTCGTATTTGCATATGTTGCAAAATTCTTTGCTGAATTTTTGTAGTTTCACCATTTTGCTAAGCCACTTCAATTAAATGGGCTCAATTCTATCAAGTATCTGAAGTCGAAATGCACATACCCAAGTTATGGCTGTATACTTATCTTGAGATTTTTGCAGGGAGATCTTAGTTCTGTTCCAACAAAACAGGAGCCAGTGCCACCGGATACTTATCTTGACCCAAATGCTGAAGAAAACGTCGATTTCCTATTAGTAGATGACATCTTTGATATCCTCAGATCTGGCTGCTCTGATAACATAAACCTTGGTGACTCTAAAATTGGAACTGAGAATATTGTTAAACAGGACTCTGTATCACTCGGTGACACTACTGCTTCTAACTCATGTGAGAGCCCCAGAATTCAGATTAGACCACGTAATGAAATGATTAGACGACGTAATGAAGACTACTCAGCTGGTGTTCCCTCTGATAGGATTAGGCTTCAAGTTAGCAAGATGCAATCAACGAACACTGAATCAGTCAATCACACTGTCAAGTATAGCAACAAAGATTATCATCGTGATATGAGCAGAAGCGATAATAAAGGTTTCGCTGGGCTAAACTGGTTTATCTTCAGTGCTTGCCTTGCTGGATCGATTGCTCTTATAATGTATTTTATGTTCCCTGACGCTCAGTGCTTCCTGACGAGCTTCTCAACGCCTTACTTATAGTTACAGCAAAGTTTGGATTAACTATTTTGAGGGGTGATAGAGATTTCTTCAGAATTTGTTCTAAAAGGACTAGTGCGCATTTACTGCTATTGTTTCATGTATAGGATATAACTTTATCATAGGTGGGTCTATCTTATGGCGACTCAGAATGGATCCAGATGTAAATTGGTCATCTTTAAAAATAATTTTATAGTTTTTTATTTAAGAAATCTGACGAAGAACATTTCTGCAGGAGCCATGAGGCAACAATATATTCCACCTGTGAGTTGTACGGGATTCAAATCATAAAGACTTGATGAATAAATTTTGATCTAAATGATTTCACCAAGCGCACACATAAGGAGAAATTGTTAAAAAAAAATAAATAAATTGACAATTTTCATTTATGAATTTGTTTAACCAAACAACTATGGGAAAAATAATCTTTTATTATAAAGAGTTGGCATAATTTAAAAAAAAAAAAAAATACCATTTATCAACTCACTTGGTGAAACAACTTGACGACCAGAAATATAAAAATGTTCATCTTCAATAAGTGTAAGCTTTTTCAAAACTAATAATGAAGAATTGCTTACCGACGGAACAGGTCGCCAATGCCTATTTAATTTAGTTTTCTAAATATCTAAGGATCGAATTTTATGATTTTTTTTTTTTTAATGAGAGTTGATCTAAAATGAATGGACCGCGTGCTTCTTGATTTATTTTAGTGGTTGATAAAAAATTTATATAAGATGAGACTGATTTTTTAAAAATTAATGGATGTAAATTAAATATCTCAACTAAACTTGAAAAGAGAGACTAGCGCAACCTCTCTGGCAAGGAAATAATCAAGTCTTCAAAGCCACCTAATATTAAAAATCATACAACTTATTGAATAGTAGGAACGTTTATATTTTTTTTTAATTAGTATTAGATGTTTATTATGTCGATTAATTTAAACATGATGAATCTGTTCCTATAAAAAATTTAACTAACTATTAAGATCATAAACGTTTGTTGATAAAGTAAAGAAAATGTGAGAAACAAACAAGCTAAGATATTTGTCAAAGTATTGAGAATTGCCAAATCAAGTGGGAAGAATAAAGTTCCGAGTTATGGTGCAACGATAGTTGGCTTAAGAGATGTTGAGTTGACTAGAAGATGATAATGTTACTATAATGGAGTAAAGAGTTAATTATCGATAGGCGTATATCCTCAAAAAAAAAAAATTCTCCTACCCTCTAACACTTAACGATTATCTATAAGTTGACACCGTAATTTATTTTCCTTCACATAACCTGAGAATAAGCTGTGAAAAATATTTAGAATGAGCATAATTATATTTTACTATAACGACAATAATTTTGAGTCAACATAAATTCTAAACTCTAAAATAATAATAATAATAATAAATATACGACAATACACTCAAACAAATTTTCAAGTATCCATGATTCGAATCCCAATTAAGACGCAATACAAGATCTTTTTATCTAGTGGAATGAAAAATATGGGATAATAGCTGTTGAACAACTGAACAAGAAGTCACTCACACTTCTAGATTTGCCTAATGGCTGATTTATGAGATCAGACCGTTCACCTTCGAAATTAATTAGAATGAAAACTTAAATACCTGAATTATCAAAATACTAATAATAACAAATAAAATAATACCAAATCAAGTGGGGAGGAACCTTCAACAAGTATAAGGAAAATTGGATCACCGAAATTCATCGCACCAGTGCCGGTGCGAAGAATAAAAATGTTTTATTCAAGTCGAGCATCGTCATAATTATATGACGACTCATACATTATTCACGCAACAATTTGTAGGAACAACCCAAACAAATGGTAGTGGCTCTTTGGCTTTCTGTGATATATGCTAGTCAACAATATTGCATTGGTTCGATAAACTATCGCAAGGGTATTACTTCGGCAATTGCTTTACGATTATTTAAGAATATACGATGGCTCTTGCAGTAAGATCCCAACAAACTTGCAATACCATACAATAAGAACATGATTATAATATATGCAATTTGCAAAAGATTCTACAAGGTTCGTTGAAGTTAATGTTGGATTCTTGCATGATGTCAAGATTACTAAACTTTCTATCCGTGAATTTGGTACTTTCTCCTCACTTGATAATGCAGCTCTTAATTTCCCAATCTCATCGAGAATAATAATTCTTTTGAACTATTTCTTGCATTAGTCAACTTGTAATGACATTTAAAAAATCAACTATCTGATGCCATAAAGGGGTAAATAGTCTGCAATAAAAGATTTATAACATTAGCTAATTCTAGTAGGATTAACCTAGTTCAAAAAAGTATATAGTAAACACACCATAAAAAAGAAAAGAAGTCAGGGTTTATTTGATTACAACCTAAGTGCTTGTTAATCTAAGGCAGTTGTAAGCTCACTAAAATCTCCTTCGCTAAGCTCACAAGTATACTATGAATTGAATACATATGTTGTGTATAAGTTATCTTTGATTCATAGTACCGGGGCTTTTTATAGCCTCTTGGAGATCAAATTTTGTCGCCTAAAGGCACCTCCAAGGAGGCTTAAGGTGCCTCTAGGTGAATAAAGTTTTATCTCTCGGATAAAATTTTATCCTTCTGTAATGGGTGCTGACCAGCGCTCTGGAGAGGCCTTCAGCATGCACGAAGGCATCTTCTTTAATTTGGCGCTAGGGCGCCTCCAAGTTCCTTGGAGGCGCCTACCACAAGGCAAATCAACTTTTAAGCTGATTTTCTTAGCATGAGTGATGCTTTGGTTATCTTATCTAGAGTTGAGTTCACTCAAACTCAACTCTGACCTTCTCCTCGAGCAGCTTTCCGTTCCGACTTCTCGTCCCTCGGACCGTCGCACACATCCTTCTCATCTGTCGGTATACTCTTCCGCAGCTTCTCGTCCGTCGGACGCACCGAGCCCGTCGACTTGCTCCCCGTGTCGTCCATCACGTCTTACTTCTTATGTTCCTAAACTCCTGCACACTTAGACAAGGATCAAAAAATAACAAAACCTAACCTAACTTTATTGATCGCAACAAAACCAACTTGAGACACCAACACTATCATATTTTTATGAAGCTTGAATAAAAGTCCCTGTGAGCTATGATAGAAGATCGTCCAATTGTCATCAAGACACCCATGATTTAATTTCCAACTACAACCCATTTATAGAGATTTTTCTTCTAAATGAAATGCGCAACCACGGAATGTTGGACTTCTGAACCATCTACCACAAACACTTTTCAATTTACCCTAACAACCGATAAAAAAAAATTCTGTAAAATCGAATCAATCGTCGAGATTCAACATTACTTAACGTGATTAATCAATTTTTAAAAATAAAATTCTCTCTGCATTAGACGGAAAGCATATAACTAGAATTTATAAAAAGCAATCAATAAACATACAGACTCGGCATATGGGTTTAATTACTGCATCAATCAAGAAGCCGGCAATTAACCAACGTAAAACTAGTTTCTAGCTTCAAAGAAAGCTGTTTTAAGTAGGATACAAGAAATAAGAGTGTAGCATGGAGCTGAATATTTTTTAGCTATCGATATTTTAGGTTTGGTGCAATCAGTTTATCAACCACACCCTCCACAGATACCTAGTTCAGTTTATCAATTAGCACATTTATTTGATCTTCGCGATTGCCTGTATCACCTCCTAGCTTGTGGAGCTTTTTGTTCATCCGAAGACCTCTCTCTGGGCACTTGAGCTTAAATGGCCACAAGAAGTGTGTAACCTCCCTGAAATGTGATCCAACTGTAGCTATCTCATGCACGATGTCTTCGATGCAAAGAATACCATACTGACCAAGAGCCTATTCCACAGAAATGCAAGTTAAACGTCCATAATAAATGGAGATCACGAAAGTGAAGCAATAAAAGCAAAATGAGCAAGTGAATCAAAAGGTATGACATCTATGAAGTAGCACAAAATGAACAGTTGAAACAAATTGTCTTAAGGTAATATAGCCCTTCGATTAGCACATCAGGTTGGGAAGCCTAGAATGGTTCAGTTTGAGCACATATAATGGCGAATCAAACCTTGCCATTTTCAAAAGGTTGCAGTAGATTTTGTCATGCCGTTTGAATCAATAAAAAACATATAAAAAACACCCAAAAAATTTATTTTAATTTTTAAACAATAACTCTAAATTATATGACATAAATGGATCAATCCCTGACTTTCAGGTTTTGTATTATTAATCATGTTTTCGATCAGAATTAATAAACCATGTCTACCATCATGCTGAATCAAACTTAAAGCAAAACTTACGATGGAGACAGCATGAAAACCACCTTTCATCCATGACCATAAAAAAGATCACTTTGTTTATGGACAAATTCTAAAATAAATTCTTACACTATTTTTTCATGATGATTTGATAGCACCTAAGCTACAATTTGGTAGCACCAAAACACATTTTAATAACACCCACAATATAATGTAGTAACATTTAGAATAAAATTTTCTAGCATCTACCGTACACTTTAATACAACCAAAAATATAATTCAGACAGCACCTACAATATAACTTACTACTACTTAAGGTGCAATTTGGTAACACCGAAAATACAATTTAACTAACCTATAATACAATTTTTATCACATATAATATATTCTAGTAGCACTTAAAATATAGTTTGGTAGCACCTGAAATATAATTTAATATCACCCAAACACAGTTTCATAGCACCTTGGGGTTGCTAACACAAAATAGTGCTTTATGATTCAATCACGAATCTGCTTCAGGATATGCAGATAAATAAAAAATCACTCTGTTTCACACGTCAAACCTTGTATGACATCAAGGCATCCTATCAAAAAAGCAACACCAATAAGTCACTAGCTAATCAAACCTCTTGTAGGACACCCCAACAAATTTGACTATATAAATGACAAACAATCAAGAGCTAAACTTCCACTATCATTGAAATTACAGATCAAGAGAATAAAAATGAGTATGGTCATGGTGGTAATCACTCAGCCTTGTCATCTCTCTCAAGAGCAACTACATCAAGGGCAAAAGGTGTCATGTATTGTAGCTCATAGAAGAGTCCCAAGGATGTTCACAGGTAAGTGTGAAAATGACAAGAAAAAAATGCAAAGCATTAAATGCATAAGTTTATTAAATAAATGAACGAAATTTGTTCATAAGGTGATACAGGAACTTTATCATTTATCAAGTAAAAATTACCAGATTTAGTTATTCAATGTACTAATTTGCCACATGGCTACATCTTAAACTACATAGCTTATAGGAGCAAAAACCATAGATGACCTGAGTTGATTTGACTTATCTTTTTGGTTAAATGTCTAAGAACAAAGCAACTCAGATGGAGATTGTAAAAACATACAGACAAGAATTATGCATGTAAACAAAGTGACTGCTATACTTGGCTGGTTCGATATCCAATATAAACAAAGTTTGGCTCCAAAAGATGCTTTCTTAACAATGAGCATAGAACTTAAATGAGGCAGTGCCAGTGATGTTAATATTCATACAATTTTTCAGAATCTTCAACATGCATTAAATAACATAAAACTTTTTTTCGGGATAAACAGCAGTAGACTATTAACTCGTGCAAAATAACTCAAAACCGTTTTCACTTATGATAGAGATTTTTGCAGCTTCAAGTACATTTTACGAGGAGATTCTTTTTAGGTCCTCAAGAGTTAGAATAGTCCCTATAAGACCTACTGACTGAGTGTTTGTTTGAAAAACTTCATTTATTACCACCATTTATTGCATAATTTTCCTTCTTGAGGTATCAACAAAAGAAACATTGAAGATTCAAAAGCATAAATGTCAATTGCACTAATCAGGTTGAAAAGTGAACCCAACTGCCACATTGTGAACTATCATAAAGTTCCATTCCTGAAAATATCAGTAAGATTGCAACTTTATGCAGTAATATGTCCATGGTGGGAACATGAACTAGATCAGAGTTTATTGCTGTAGTATCAAAAAATTTAGAACGTGTCTTACCTGCTCAATGACATTGTTGTCTGTTAGAGGAGTCCTTTCCTTGTCTACTTTTCCATGGCCTTTTTTGTAGATAAGATCCTTAATACTTTTCAGGTTGGGATAACTACAAAGTTGAAATAAACATCTTAGAAGAAAGAAAATATAATAAGTAAATTTTGCTTTCCTCTGGGATTAAGTGAGAATAAAGGAGCACCATTCTTACCCATAAGTAATGAATGGTTCTACCCTCAATAACATTCTCAAATTTGCTTCATTGGCTTTGAGAAAAACACCATTCAATATCTGTACAAGTCGTAACTTGTTCAGGATTTTCCTTGTTTGTGGATGCATATCCTTTGATCTGAATGCAAGATTGAGTTAGAGCAAAAAAATAGGCATATGTGTGTCCATCACATTGAACAAGATTAAATAAAGAAGATGAAGTAAAATTAAAGTTATATAACTAACCCATGGATCCGGATAACAAAAAGCAGCTTAGATTTCATGTCTATGTTAGGCAACTTCCGAACTTTTAACCTTTGCTTCATCCGAACAAAATCCAACTCCTGAAAATGACATTATATTAGATAATAAAAAAGAAAAAAGCATTTTCTATGCAGTATGATTAGATTAACTAACTACAAACTAACTTATAAAAAACAGTGTGAAACTATCGCATGATATGAAATTAACAAGAGCACTCAGTGTAACAGGTAGAAAAAGGGTATTCAATGCATGCCCTCTCATTAGTTCCATGAGTGCTTTATAACAATGTGTAATACCACATGTCTAAACTCCATTGTCCAGAGATGCAATAGTTATTAGAGGTGGAATACTATGGTAAATGGTAGAAAGGATAACAACCAACAAACCAAAATTAAGATGGTAATGACTCAAACAAAACAAATAATCATGGAATAGCAATCACCCTCATAGAACATCATGACTACCATTTATAGATATTTCCCTTGATTGATGCCTTCTCTTAGATTAAATTATCGTTTCTAGAAATTTCCCTCATTGATGTCTTCTTATATAAATTATAACTCAAATCATTTCTGCTCATTCATGTATATTTACTCCTAAACAAATATTTCTCTTTGGCTTATGAACCATTAAAAGGCTTCTAAACAAGCTTTTGTTGTAAAATTATAGATGTTGATTTTGCCAACACATTCAACACATTTAAACGAAAAGGAAAAGATTACACTCACAAGCCACAAGAGCATCAAAGATAGAATGATTAGGTATAACCAAAATGGAAACAACCACTTAAGACTGGTCTAGTTTAAGCAATGCCATTGGAATCATACTATAGTCAACAAAATGGACGATCAAGTATGATTATTGTTTCAAAAAACAATCAAAATGGCATCGTTTAAGACTACTCTTGTTTAAGCAATGGCATAGGTATCATATCTTCAACCGACAACGCCAACACATCATTGTGTTTTCAAGAATGATTATTGTTTTAAAAAGTATTTCATGTGCTCACATATGCATTTAATTATGCATATGCAGTGAGTAATATTTAACTCGCATAATCATTTGCACTTGAATTTAAAAGTGGCAGCACTTCTGCATATGCAGCTAGGTGCATTTAGAAGGGGGAAGAACATTGACTGTATATGTCCTATGTGGCCCATATATGCAATTGAAGAAGAAATCTTTCTATTCGTTAAAACAAATTTAAACAAAGCCAATTAACTTAAAACCTTAATGTACCCTATATTGTAGCTTGTAGCATAAACACTTGTTTTGCAAGTGTTGAATACAAGTAAATGATTGACTATTTACAAGAAAAAGTAGTTCTTCGTATATATGCTAGAAGCTTAAATACAATTTATTTTCTCAATCATCATGCCATTGTAGTAATCAAGTGTATTTGTCACAACTATTTGAGACCCTCCATTGGACACTAAGTAAGGCTATATCATTATTAATAATCAAATTGAAATTAATTGAATATCACTTTCATTACACTTTTTCTTTAGTCACCCTCTACCATACACCTTCCACTTTAATTGGGTCAACTCTTATAATCAAAAAGTTATTGGATGCCTTAAGCTAGCTATACCATCTCAACTTATTTAATACTATTGTTTCATTTATTGGAGTTACACTTATTTCTTCTGGACAATTTTTTTTTTATTCTTTCTAGTAACTATACATATCAAACTTAGCATCTTCATCTTTACTTCATTGTACTGCTTTGAAAAAATAACAACCGAGCATCAAAATTAATGGATCATATCACATTATACAAAAAATTTGTTAATCATGTTGTCAAGTAAAAATTACTTTTATTGCTTATTGGATTGCACGATCCTTCGAGAATAGAATATAGAAGGAATAGTTAGTCTTTGAATTAGAGTAAGAAATATCTAAGGATGATTAGGGAATCACAATCCATGGGAATTGGTATCACGAGTTCATTTTTGCTACTATATAGGAATATTTATTCCATGGAAATTCATATAGAATAGAATAGTTGACCCTATGAACCATATGCACTATTAGTGATTACGTAAACATTTATATCTTTTAAGGTTTTGTAGAATCAAGTGCTGTGAACAAAGAAGATTTTAGCACTTTAGATGGCCAAACACTTTCATTATCATTCTTCATTTCCTCTTATGACAAGTGTTATCTAACCTAATGGCATTTATATTCATTTGCAGTGCATACAAGTTTCCTGCCCAACCCTAAGTTAACTGCTTTCTTAATTGCTGAACACAAAACATAAAAGTCCCTAGGGCTGTGGTCATTTTTTAGCTGTTTTTCGCAGAGACCAACTGAAACTAAATTGATGAAAAACTCCATAGTCCATAATTAGGTTCTTTCCTTCAACTACCATAATTTTCTTAGGTTCTCTCTGTCATATTTTCAAGAAGATAAATCTTCACATCTGTTTTAAAATTGTCAACACTAGACTGAATAAAATTGTGAAACTAAAATGTAAATAAGGTAAGATATTGTAATGAACAACTTCACATGCAAATACAACATCATATGTATAAGGTTTAACAGTTGACCAAGTAGAAATCCGTGGAAGACAGAATTTCAGCAGAGTTTTCTAAATGCTCACAATGAACCAGTAATATGTACACAAATGTCTCCCTTGATAACAATGTTTTCAACTAGAAGATAAGTTGGCCAAAGTGAAAGAGAAGAGACAAAGGTACAACATCTTAACATACACTATGCAAGTAAATGATATGGATAACTTACTAACCTTGTCTCGGTATTCTTTGACAAACTCCTCGGGCCTCTTAATTGGACGTTTTGATCTCTCTTTCTTACTTCTCTTTTTCTCTGCTAGGAGCTCCCTTCTCTTGATGGCCCAATCCTCACTGGTTTTTCTTTTCTTCAGCACGGTCTCATGAACATAGTTAAGAGGTTGTGGTTCCTCTTCCATGATAGGTTATTCTGCAAGCAATTTCCTCGATGAATTTATTGGAACAAAAATGTTCAATGTATCACAGAAAACAAGTTGCAAGGCAAAAAAAAAAAAAAAAAAGTGAATACGTCAAGCACATCAAAGTTGGCAACGTCCTTAGCAGATAAAAAAAAACATTTGAAAGAGATAAACAAAACTAAAACTTCAATATATATATATAAAAAAAAAAAAAAAAAGAGGTGGCTCAATATAGTTATGATATAAGCACAAAACAGAAGAGTTTTGAAAGAAAGAAAAAAAGAAGATATTCTTTTTCCATATGAAAATTCAATTTGACAACAAAGCTGAAAAACAAACTAATCCAAGCTTAGGAATTAAACTAAGTCCCAAAAGGAAGAAAAAAACCTTGACTTTTTGAGAATAATTTTGGCAAAAAAAAAAAAGGGGGTTTGAATGTATTTAAGCAGAGCAACAGAAAAAAAAATCACATAGTATAATCTTTACTTTTTCATTGACAGTCTTCTATTTCTTATTTGTCCATGAGAAATATTGAAAGGACATAGGCATAGGACAGACGAATTGTCTTGTAAAGGAGAAACAATATTGGAATACAATACTTGGTTCAAAAATTTTTGAGCTTGTTTCGATTATATAGAATAGAATAAATTTCTTTCCAGATGAACCCTTCTTCTTCATCTTGGGATGAGTGTGGGGTACGAACTCAAATAGGTGTTGATTGTTTCCTCAAGATGAATTTGAGAAGCCTAAATAGAGGAATTTGGTTAATTAGGTTCAATTTGTTCAGGTTCAGACTCAAGATAGAATGTATAAGAAATAAAAAATCAATAATTGTTTTTATGAAATAGAAGTATATTTTCCTCAAAATATGATTCTGTATGTATGTATTCAATATTGTAATTTTATCTACATCAGTTATTTTCTCTCGTATTAATTTTTACAAAATATCTTTTAGAATTTGATAAGAAATCTCTCTTCATCCTCTTCAATCATTATCAGAAGACAACTCTTGGCTTTTCCTGATTATTACCAACCTAGAATGGTGCCCCTATTTAATCTCTCTCTTTCTTCTTATAACAACCTCTGTAAATATTTACTTTTGTTTTATTCTTCGAAAGGTCTCTACTCATGTTTTCTAGAGATCAGCTCAACTTCCTATTGCTAGTGTTATTTTTGCCACCTTGGTAAGCAGTTACTCTTCTTCTCACTTTTCTCCACCTTTGTTTTAGACTTTTAGTAATTGATTTAGTTCAAATTTTAATCTCATATTCACCTCAACACATTGACACTTTTTTTTCTGGTGTTAATTTTGCCACCTTGGTAAGTAAGCATTTACTTTCTTACTTTTCTCCACATTTGACATTCTCATTGATTTCATACATCGTGTGTGGTCTATATGACAGAAACAGCAGTATATAACTTCAACTCAAATGCCCTTTGAGAAACAACAGAGCATCAAGTTCAATCAGAAACGAATAAGTAGTTTGCATAAATGAAAAAGTAATATCTTAGGACAATACAACATAGTTAGATCGAAAGCTCAATCAGAAACATTGCAGCAAGCAAAAAAATAAAAAGTAAAAATAAAACATTTCAGTAATCAAACAGATGTGAAACAAGGAATCAAAAAAAAAGTCTCAAGCTTAGAACAGCAACGCTACCAAAGAGCTTGTAACGCAGCGATTCAACCTGATTCAATCCTCATATATAATAAGGTATAATCCGAAGGGTTACTTAGATGGAGTGAAGAGAATGAGTTAGATTGTGTCGATAGACGATATACCTTGTGGAATGGCTGGAAGAATGGAAGAGTCGGCAGAAGATGTTAGCGGGCCGAAGAGGTTTGTAGGTTTTAGGGTTTGTAGAGCAAGGGCGTCGGCGTTATAGAAGAGAAGATATTGATGTCACGTCGGATCCATTTGACAAAATATTATAAAAATAATTTAAATATTATTTTTCTTGAATTTTACATCTCACTCTAATTACAATTAAATAAAAAAACTAAATTAAACTAAACAGTACAATTTATTTACTTTTTATGAAACAAAATTTTATCAAATTTTTCTTAAATACAGGTACGGTTGTTCGCATAGACATATAAAAGGCATATATTTTAATTTAGCATGGTTTGGGTATTTATTCTAATAAATCTTGAGATTAATTTTAAAAATATAAAATATTTTATTAGATATCTGACTTTTGTACGTAAAGGGTCATTATGTCAAGGTATATATCTCTCAAAATTTATTCTAATATATTTTAATTTAAATAAAATTACATTTTTAATAATAAAAGTTGTCAAGTATTGCAAAATTTAAAAAATAGAGCATGCTTTCAATTCACATAGCACTAAAAAAGTATTATTTTCTTATTATTAATTTTGAATTTTATATATGAACAAGTTAAAAGTTCCCATAATTATAAAACAAAAAATATTAATTATAGGCCACTAAAACTAAATATTTTTACTAAAAAACTCTAAGGTTGTGTTTGGAAGAGCTTCTGAGAAGTGTTTTTTAGCTTCTAGCTACATAAAAGTACTTTTGAGTGTTTGTGAATGTTAAATTCTGCTTCAGCTTCTATAACTTTTACTCAAAAGCTAGAAGCAAGAATTTG
>JBAMIE010000098.1:8638554-8648731 GCA_037177295.1 Kaempferia parviflora
GAAATTGGCCGTAGCCTTTTATTTGAATATGGATTTTAATATGTTTCATGAAGTCCTTAATGATCATATTAAAATCCGGACATAAATAAGTGATGCCTAAGTTGTTGTTCATATCCACTTTAATAATTCCTATGATAGCTTTTTCAGTGTCTGAAAATCTAGTATCGTGTAAGACTAATAACACTTGGTCTCCCAATCTGGCTCTAGAAAGTCCTGGCAGTCCCAAGACAATTAAACCTAAATGGACGTAATTATGTTTTCTAAGGTAAAGAGTTTGTGCTGCTTCTTTAGACATTAGAGTAAGCCTGACTTCTACTCGATGGGCCTCTTGTCTATGGTGTCCAATACGGATGTAGAAAAGTTAAGGTGACGTTTGGTTTGGGATGCAGGAATGAGAATGGGAATAGGTTTGGAACAAAGACTTGACTCAGCTTTCTTTAGGAAAAATAGTTCTTAAGACACCACCATTACTCCTAAGTTTTTGACTTATACTAGACCTGATGAGTCTCACAAGAACTGAACCATTAATAGGCTCCTCACAAACAATAAGACCAACAGAAGCCAATAATACTTCCTGGTTAGACACTATTTTCACCCGAAGAAATAGTATGCCTATCTTTGGACCTCACCGATGGGAGGAAATAATAGATATTGAGAAAGATTGAAATATTTTTTCCAAGGAACAGCTAAATACTTTAAATCCTAAAAAGCTATATAGTCGAGGAATACCTAACTTTTCTACATCCGTATATAGACACCACAGACAAGAAGCCCTTTATCTCCCTAATGGAGGAGAAGTTAGACTTAATCTAATGTATGAAGAAACAGCACAAACTCTTTACCTTAGAAAACATAATTACGTACATTTAGGTTTAATTGTCTTTGGACTGTGAGGACTTTCTAGAGCCAACTTAGGAGGCAAAGTGTTATTAGTCTTACACGATACTAGATTTTCAGACACTGAAAAAGCTATCATAGGATTTATTGAAGTGGATATGAACAACAACTTAAGCATCACTTATTTATGTCCGAATTTTAATATGATCATTAAGGACTTCATGAAACATATTAAAATCCATATTCAAACAAAAGGCTACGGCCAATTTCAAGGAATATGCACAATCATTTTAAAATCATGTGACAGATATAATTGAAGCCTTAACCACAAAAGGAATATACACTTTCTCAAACCACGAGAATACAATTCTGAGATGTTAGCAGGATTAGAGTGGAACGTTACTCTAAAAAATCCTGATCTCACTTTAAAACCCACAACTTCCCTTGTGTACAAAGACAGACATGACAAATTGTCTGTACGATTTTCTGGATATTAACCAACAACTTCTACTTCTCCAACAGAAATAGAAGACATACCAACTAATGGCAATTTAAACTTAATGTTTCTACAAGAAGAAGCACCTGTAAGTGTTCTTCAGCAACTTGGAAAAAGACACCTGCAACTAGTACAACAAATAAAATCAAACAAGCCAGTACTATAGAAGAAACCTATAATCTTATGAACACAACAGAAGAATTGCGTAGTTTGTTTTCCGGCTTAGATGAATATGTCTATATGCCTTCTGAGGTTGCTTGGTCACTCACTGACCAAGACTTAGTGGCATTAGAAATATAGACATATTCATCTAAGCTTCCTGCTACTGAACAAGCCAGTGCTTTGAACGGAAACACCAAAAGCTTCCTGCTACTTGGATATTATATTTTGATGAAGATCGAAATATAATAGCCCAAAATACTTAAAGCTAGTGGCTACCATGGTTAATAAAGAGGCAGATAATACTAGCCTTCCCTCATCTGACATGAGTTTTCCAACCTTAGCCCAAAACTACATGAATCAAGCTGAATCATCAGCTATTTCAAAACCCTATGAAGTATGACTACCAGAAAGTACAATGAGAACTATGGATTACAGACAAGGACACCCTCCTCGAACTAGGATAGTGCCTTACGCAAACAACAATCCTTTAGTTTGAACCATAGGAAAAAGATGACCCCCAGAAGTAACTTTCTTTGGAAAAGACTGTCATGTGATCCACAGTTATATGACACTTACTTAGAGCAATGGATAGTCTCCGCTGTCATCCTAATCCTTGATCATTCAACTGATCGGTCTCAATCTCTACATGCCCAACATTATGAGCTCTTTTTCTTATAGCCTTGCTAAGTAGATGTTATTGTGTTTAATTCGACTCATGTATAAATGATCCTTATTTGATGGTTGTTGCATCAGTTTCAGTACCAGTTCACGTGCTTTAGAGAACTATCATATGCTTTTCTGGCATAGTTCTGAATGGATTTTTTTTGTCCTGGCCTCCTAAATCCTTCAAAATCTTTCATGTTTAATGTACAATTTTAATGCTTGATTTTAAATTGTATTACTTTTTCTTAAGAGAAAAAAATCCCTCTGATATTATTTACATTATATAGGCTGAAAGAGTTGTTCGTCCTTCAGGTGCTCGCCGCATGCGTCGCAGGCCTTCTGCTGCCAGCTCATCTGTTGCTTCCACCAGTGAAGGTGCTCTCCACTCCTTCACACGAAATTATTGCAATTATCATTCTCCAATATGGTGTACTTTTACTATTTATTTTAGTAAAATAAGCAACTGCATTATTGTTTAATAAGTTATCTTTGGGAGCATTAAATATTATGATGTTTCATCTTTTCACTATCCAATTATATTTCATATATTCAATTTTAGTTGCACTCACATGTTGGCGCGGTTGGTACCTGCATAAGTGATTGCTTCAATAGGTCTTGGTTCAAGTCCCAACTATTGCAAAATGCTTCATCTTGGGGTCAATTCCCAGCAGGTGCAAGATGCCTCGCTGGTGTCAGACCTCACACTCGGATGGCTTCACCTTTGCTCCTATAGATTCAATTTTAGTTCTAATTTTTCTAAAAAACTTGTTTTATGAAGATTTCAAAACAATCTAATTTTTAGTATATTCACTCAATATCATCAGAAAATAATATGTACTAGGAGAATTTGTTTTGAGTATGATTTGGTTGTTGAACTTGTACTGATGTTAAATGATGAGAATAGAAACCCTCGATATAAATATACAATGTATAAAGAAGTCTTGTTACTCTCCTGCTGGATTTAATCTAGTAACGACATTTCATCCATGTTCTTTATCAAATCGATTAAATTCCTAGATTTTTCTTTGTTGCAATAACTTTTTTGGATTCCACAATAAGCTTTATAAGTAAACACATATCAAATATAAAATCCTTTATTTTTTTATTTCTCTATTAGTTATCATATTAAATAATTAGCATCTTGATTTTATAGTCATTTAGCCAATTTGTTATACGAAGTCTAGATTGAAATTATTATAGGTTGGTGCTTAATGGGATCAGATTTTACAATGCTATATTTAACACAAAAGACGTACTTTTACTGAAGCCTAATGACCGCTACTAATTGTCACAAGTGGATGACTAAGGTACTTTGCCTATTACTAAAACTATACTATAAACAACTAGCTATTACCTTAATGAAGACCTTCCAAAAGATAAGCTACTGCTTTCATGAAGTGTATGGTCTAGGGTATGTTGCCTATTCCAAAACATGAGTTACTACCATAATGAAGGTCTGTTACTAATAATACTATACTTGGACTAAGCAAGTAGATAGTTTGTCTGTCACAAGTGAAGTGGATAATCTAGTGCATGGCTTAAAATTTTGTTTTGTGTTGGGCGAAACGGACTAAATTTACTTCCGATGGTCGTCTAGCACCGCAACGAGGCCTTTGTGACCTCCGTGGGTCGCGGCGAGGCCTCCGCGGATCACGGCGAGGCCCCATGATCTCCGCGGGTCGCGGAGGGGGATGCACATGGGCCGGGTGCAAAAACTTAGAAAAAAAATAAAATGGGTTAATAATTTCAATCAATTTCTATCTATAAAGGGTTAATCAAAACAGGCTTAATCAAGCCTAATAAAATTATCCTATTAATTATATTTATATATATATATATATATATATGTTTATTTCAAAAATATATAATAAAATATTTATTTATTTATCTTATGGAGGCATTGTGATCCTGTATTTTTTCTTTTTAAATATTTATTTGTAATTTTAATTTTTTAATATTTAGATTAATATTTCTATTTTTAATTAATATGCTTTATATTTAAAAAATACCGAAATCATATCAGCACGATACAATACTAAAATCGTATCAAACCGGTTATAATTTGAAACTCCGATACCGTTGAGATTTTAAATCATGATCTAAGGTACTTTTCCTATTCCAAAAGTTGAGCTGCTACTTCATGAAACCTTTCCACTTGTTTCAAGTGGGTGACCTGTGGGCTCAATCTATTGGTAGCAAAGTACTTGATCATTGAGATATTACCTTAGTGATAACTGATAAGGCCGCCATTTAATTATCACAAGATGTTTTTTTGGTAGCTTTAGCCCACTAGGAATCTGTAACTTTGTCTGAACATTGAACTATTATATTTCTTGGAAGTATCCTACATAATTTCATTGGTGGATTGTATCTTATAGGCTGAACCCCTTGTCAACACAATCTTAATCACAGTCATTTGACATTAAATTTACAGAACGTTAGCTTTGTATAGGCTGTAAGGAGGTGGCCTGGTTGGCTCAACCCTCTCTGTAGTCTAACAAAATAAGTATTTCCTAAACCCTAAACTTGTCATTTAATCGGAGTAAATGGGTCCCTAATAAGTATTACCATAATCCTACCTCCTTTCTGTAAAATCTGCAACATAACTATTCAATTGGTTGCCCTAATTGGCAACATTTGTTTGTAATACTAAATTCGGCTCAAACTACAAGCTATCAGCTGTCTTTATCTAATGTCTTCCACAAAATTTTTGCATGGGGTTAGCCCATCAGGGATACTAAGCGAAAGTGAAGAGTTTTCACCCTCACTTGATGTTAGTCATATAATTATAATAATCCTTTGGCACAACCGATTAGTAATGATATACTTGGTGATTGGTTGACATAGCTGGTTTTGTGTGTTATAAAATCCCAAATAAATCAGTTAATACCTGAATTCTTCAACTGATGGTTGTTGAAGTGGGTGGCATAGTAGGCTTAACTCATAATTATACTAAATCTTGTTGATCAGTTATATCTTCAATGTCTCAATTATTTGGCTAGGTGATAGTCTAAAGATTTAAGTATAGTAGCTTCCTGCTTATGACTGTTACTTGATACTTTGCTGAAACGTAATTACTCACAATATCGGCCAAGTACTCTGTATTTACTAATGGCTTAATCTTATCTCTATTTTCTTACTACAATTATTAGATAAATTTCACACAATGAAATTCATTGATTGTGTCTGTTCTTTTGTGCCACTTACAGAAGTAATGTGCCACATGAAACATATGTTAAAGTTTGGCAGTGTAGACAAAAGTTATATGCTACATGAATCTATTTTGCACATTGATTGTGGTGAAAGTACAAAATCTACTCAGAGTGTCGTATTTTAAATGACAATCCACTCTCTGTTGAGAGTTTTAAATTTTAGCTGCACCTAAACTGTAAGCTTTTTACTGAACTTCCAGTCTTTCTTTTTTTTTAGGAATAAATTAGAAATGTGCTAAATAGTTTTATCTTCAGAAGTTCTTATTCAAAGTGATGAAGAGATTCTGGAAGCTGATCATGCCACTAAAGCATCAAAGAAAAAAGAAAAGAAGAAACAAGAACGGGAAGCACAACGACAAGTAAACTCTTGTTCATATATTTTCTTGCATTTTTATTTCTCAGCTTCCAAACCTAAGTGTTCCTTTTCAAATTTATCTACTGTATCAGGCTGAGGATGTCGGGCGTGAATCAAGACAAAAGAAGCAAGATCGTTATGCTGAAATGCAGAGGAGGAAGGATGAAGAGCGTGAAGCACAAGAGCGCTTGATGGTTGATGACTTTGATTTTTTATCATTTTGTCAAGTGGAACATTTTATCCCTTTTATAAAGCAGATAAATTGATACAGGAAGAAGAAGCCATGGCTCGAAGAGCCAAAGAGGAAGAAACTGCAGTTTTGGAGTTTGAAAAGTGGAAAGGAGAATTTTCTGTTGATGCCGAGGGTACAACTGAGAATGTGATGCAAGATGACAACCAAAATTTGCTTTCTACTTTTGTAGAATACATCATGGTAAGCATTTCATAACTGAGTGTTGTCTCTTGTCTAATTTCATTACATTGTGTTATAACTAAGAAATTATTTGGATTGCTTTTGTCCTCATGTAGAGATGTCTTTCACAATCTGAGTTGCTACTTAATTAATATGAAAAGAAAACACAACATTCACATCACAGGCTAGTCTTTTAATATCATAATTATATGGAATCCCTAGTTACAACAAGGAAAATAAGCTCAATGCATCTTCTTAGCCCTTTTTAGCTTGGCTTTCTACTATGTAATACCAAGGTGAAGGAATTTTGTAAGACTCCCAAAACTAATAAAACGCAATTTCAAATAAAAGTAGTCTGCATCTAAAAATGCAATGGTGTTGACAAAGTTGGGTAGTTAGCTCAATGCATCTGCTTAATGTATCTATGAATTTTGTAAGACTCCCAAGTACAAGTGTGAATCTTACAGAGAAAGAAATTAAGGTTGCTTTAAGGGTTCACACATATGGTAGGAATAAAATTGTTACTAGCTAGACTGTTGAGAAGTTATTGTGAGGGAACATTTATCATGGATATATGGTCTTGTAATGAATGGGTTTGCTTGTGCTTGTAGATTTATTGTTTGTTATGCTCGTATCAAAAAGTTCACAAACTTCTGATATGAGCAGTTCTAGCAAGATTTGATATGGTATTTGTTGTTGATTTCTTTATTTAGTTTGTATTGCTTAGATATGCAATTTCTATTGCTTAGATATACTAGATATGCAAAACATTTAAGGCTATTAATGGGGTTTTGTAAGAATTGCAAGTCTTTTACACAGGTGAAATGGTATTTTAATATTATTTTATACGGTTTCAGAACCAGAAATGTGTACCTCTAGAAGACCTTGCTGCAGAATTCAAGCTGCGAACCCAGGTATATCTCCTAAAAGAATAGAATTTTATGTAATGGAATCGGACCCCCAAAAGCTGCATGTTTACTGATTGTGTTATTCTGTATCTGTCTCTCCCCTTTTCCTTTTTCTTTGGCAATGTAAAGAGTGGTCTATTTCATGCCTGATATGACTTTCGATCATTAGAGTTTGCAACTGTCACAATCATGTAATTCTATATCAAGGTCGTTAGGTCTATTAGTGTCAATATATATGTTTGTGTAATTCCAGGATTCAGCAAGGCATTATCATCATAGAGTTAGATTTGGCCTTTACGAGATTGAGTTGAACCTACATCATGGCCTTGACCAATAGTTTTTGAAATGGCTACTTTGGTCCGTCTGGTTAATGTTTTTTCATATTAATTAGTTGTTTGGTATGTGTCACTGACTCTCACTTGATAGGTTGACAAATGCAAAGATCCTGTACAGGGACAGTAGTTGAAACTGTTTAACGCATTGACTAAATGACACAGCACGAATACATAAGCACTATATAGTTATCTGGGACAAGTGCAGTGTGCCTAGTGACTTGGTTCTATTAGTATAGTGGTCAGAAGTTATACTGCTGAGTTGCTTGCTTGTTTTTGAAGCCTGTGTTAATGGTGAAAACACGACAATTGAGGTATTGAATTCAAATGGCTTCTACATGTCAGGTATGATCTGCCGATTTTATGTATGTTAGCAAAGGATTCTTCTCGTCATATATCATTAACCCATGATGCATTCCTACCACATCCATTCATTTTCCTATTTGATTGGTTTAATTTTGATTATGTTCGAGGGTTTGCTCTCCTATGCTATAGTTGCTTGAGAGCATTGCCGAGATGCTTATTTTCAGCTTTGATTGTTTCCATGGTTATTTATTCTTTTTTTTTTTTTTTCTTCTAGATATCTAATTGTATGATACTTCTGTAGGATTGCATCAACCGCATAATCTCGTTGGAGAACACGGGTATGTTTTCATCCACCTCTCCCTCCCTTTCATTTGGGTACAAGTAGAATACATAATTCCATCTCTTAAAACAAAGTGTGTGTGTGTTTTTGTTTTTTGTTTTTTGTTTTTTTTTTTTCGCAAAAATGATCCATCCAAATATTTGATATGGGAACCATGGAGAGGGAATTATCTATTTCATTCCACCCTACTTTCTCTCATTGTTTGTAACTTATCCATGCTTGAGAGCTCACTTCTCCAGCACTATATATTACCCTTTCCATAATGTTGTATTATTAGAGGAACTCACATCTCCAGCTCTCTGTATATTACCCTTTCTAATATTTTATATTATTAGATGAACCTATGACTAACTTTTGTTTTTCCTGCTATGGAAATATATATATGTTTTCTTGCATGTATAGGGAGGTTGTCGGGTGTGATGGATGACCGTGGTAAGTATATCTACATATCACCTGAGGAGATGAAAGCTGTGGCAGATTACATCAAGCGGCAAGGAAGAGTCAGCATCTCACATCTTGCTAGTAAATCCAATCAATTCATTGATTTGGAGCCTAAGCCTCAATTAGATGACCATGTGACGGATGGAATATCCGTGGCGTAGGTTAAACTTTGTGAGGGCATGAAATTTGCCAGATCAAATTTGGTTAGCTAATTTTGTGTTGTTGGAATTATTATCAACTTTATAAAATACTAAGTGTATGAGATAGTTAATAATTTTAATTTAAATGGCCGAAAAGCTTCCAAAGCAGCGCAAGAGTGAGGAGCAGATGGCCATGGCTTTCCTTCGTCTACAAATACCCACTATTTTTCTCATTCCTCATCAATAACCCTTTTCTCCGTGAAAGATCTCAAGCGAACTGTGAGCGCTCTCTTGGAGAAGTGGGTTGCTGGTTGATGTGGATTCCATAGTGCAATCACCCGTAAGTCACAACTACTCTGGATAAATGAAAACCAGCCTGATGCTTCAAGCCAAGCATACTGTATCATATTCGATGAGTAAGCAACAGCGGTCACTTCGTTAGTTAACCATGAAGTCATGGAAAATTCATTTCTGGTGACCACAAGATTCAAACCACAGAGATCTGCTGGAGTTGATCTTTTAACCTCAGGTTTGTTTAAATGATTCAGGCTGGATGATCCGTTCAGTCCTATAAAATTTGTTATTAGTCATCAGATTAATCGGAAAGACTAATAGCGGACAGTCAGAAGTTTAACATCTCTTAATTGTAAGTTTCATTTAGAGGAAAATCCTTATAAATGCGCCGTAGTTAGAAATTAAATCGTAAATATTTAGGAGATAACTGAAAGTATCCAAACTTTGCATTTGATAATCAAGGATAACTTCATGTCTTCCACTGTCCCAAGTCAACCTCCTTGGTGGTTGTAGAGGAGCATTCCGGCTAGATGTTGCTGTGGACAGGGTCGACTTCTCCACTGTGTCAGTTTGGTATCAGAGCTAAGTCATTCTTGTAGAGTTTTGCCGCTGAGAAGCTAATAACACATTGAGGACATTAACAATGTGTAACAATGCGATATGGAGCAGTAGGTTTGAGCTATTGGTGAACGGGTGGAACAAATGGAAGCTTTTGGTGAATGGATGGAATTGGTTGTGGAAAGGTTGTTAGTGACGTTCGAAAACCACAATAGAAGAAATCTGGTCTGACGCCATAATCGGGCCAACTCGGATCTAGAAACAGATGACGGAGAGGAGGAAACTTATGGAGAATTAGAGCGATCGCTGAGGAGGCACTAAGAACCATAAGAACCATAAGAAGATGAAGAAACTCATATGGGAGACCTTTTGCCATATAACTTCTAGCGATTGATGTATCAAAGGTTCTTGAATTTGAAGTAAAGTAACTGATCAATGGAAGAATACACCTCTATTTTTTTTCAGCTCATTGCAAGGAACAAAATGCATCGAAGATCAATTGGTGGCGCGGTATATCAAGGGTTTGAAATATCAGATCTAAGACGCCATCAATATGTTTGATCCTGTTTATGTATTTGTGGCACACGGCACACCAGAGGGCATTGATCGTGGAAAAATATGCACAGTGAAACAATGGAATTTTTCCTACAAACGCTGCTAGCGGATAGGGACTATTAGAAGTGGCAGTGATGTGAGAAGTAATAAAGGTAGTAGGTAATTT
>JBAMIE010000098.1:8666850-8681253 GCA_037177295.1 Kaempferia parviflora
CTCGAAGGAACTTTTTTTCTAATCAAGACTTGAATAACTCACGAGCGGTTTGGCTCATTTACACCCCTATATATAGTCAGTGGGATTTCTAATGATTATATGAAATTTAACAAAATGGCAGAGGAAGGACTATATATGTATATAATTGAGCTTTAATTGAATATATTTTTTTTAAAGTTGAGGTGGTTATGTGTTTCTTTTTTTTTTTTTTAAAAAGATCCTTTTTGTGTTTTTCTGCTTTAATTTTTCTAACAATTTTTTTTTTTAGTTGAACATCAAGTGGACTCTACTGCTTGAGTAAAACACTACCTTTGGGAGTTCACTTGGACAACACTTTTCGTTCTTTCACATTTAGTTTAAGCCGTTGCTATTCTGTTAACCTAGAAAACGAGACAGAGGCCTTGTTGTCTAAGCCTTGTCTCCATGGAGGTCACCTCAAAGCTTGCAGTGAAGGCTTTTCATTTCCTCTCTAGGGGACGAAGCACATCAATTCAGCTGCCCTCCTGCTATGTCAATCTGCGCCATATCTCATGCAGCCCCTCTGATGTCAATAAGCTTTGCAATGGTAGAAATTGTAATGTTTCCTTAACTTTCCTTGATTTTTGTTTTTCCCTTTTCTTCTTTCTGTGATTTGTTGCAGTTCAATTTGATGGGCAGATGACTCACTGGAGTTCGCTAGATGGAAGAACGGTGGTGGTCTTTTCCATCAGTCCTCAGACATTGACCCCACCGCAATAATTGAAATAGGAGCAGTGGTGCATGCAAACTGTATGCTGGCATCAGATGTTCACATAAGGTCTGGAACAGTAGTGGGGTCTTCTGTATCTATTGGGCAGTCAACGAAGGTAGGGTAAGGATCCAACTTTCTATTTCCATAGCTTGTGCATCTAATTATGATTTTTGATGGCAAAAGGCGATTCACTCACCCCAACGCCTCTGTCAGCCTGTCCCTGCAAATCATGGGTGACTACTAACCTTGGACAATTGAATAGCGCATGGGAGGGCAAGCACCTGGCTACTAGCAGGGATTTGACCCCTAGACCTCATGATGGCAACACTACCGTGCGTTAGCTAACTGTCCATCCCGATGGGACATCTAATTATGATTCTTGATATTATTCGTGAGTGATATTATTGTTCTACACTCAACTTGCTGTTTTGAGTGCAACTTGGGTAGTTCTTGATATTATTGTTCTACACTCAACTTGGGGACATCCTAAGGTTGTTAGGATCAAGATCCTTCCTAAGGTTCTGATCATAGGACCAAAGCGTAAGATTGCATATACAATTGATATTTATAATTTATAATATCAATTGGATTTCAATATATAATATTATTATGAATATTACAAACATTATCATTTTGATATTAGGAAACATAAATAAAATTTCTCATATAGTAAATATATGATATATACAAATCAAATTTTTAACGTTCCATCTGTATATTGTAATTAGCAACTTTTATATGATGAATCATACTTATAAGATGGACACTAATAACAATAATTAAAAAGAAATCTTCCACTTTGAAGTATCAAAAATCTTACATTATTGGAAATGTTCTCAAATGATATGTCATGGAAGAAATCTTCTGCTTGGTGGGCAATGTAGGAGTGGTAGAAGACTGACAGGCTTAGAATGTTTCTGAGGCAGAGTGGTGGTATCTGACTATGCGTTAGAAATCTGTGGGAGATGATTAACTTTCTTAGCTTCATAGTGTATTGCATCGAGGATGTCATCTCCTTTCATATTCTTTGGATCATTTGGATGACATCTGCAGACCATGATGTGGTCACATAACCTTTTTCATAGGATGCAAGAAATTATGCTCAGTGATCCTATATACTTAGAAGTTCAAGAAAATGATGTTTAAATTTAAACTTGCTCTTGGCTACATATAGATATTAAACCTCAGTTTGTTCAGAAAATATCTGACAGTTTTCCTTTTATACATCTGCTTTCGAATTTTTTGCTCATTTGACAATGGTGTCATGTTAGTTGCTGAAAGTATTTTATGAATATGTTGGTATGTCTGGCTGTTTCACATATGATAACTAACCACTTTCAGCGTGAGCACTGACATTCATTAATGTTGTCTAGGTACAATTCTGTGCTAAGCAATTGCTCTGTAGGCAACTTTTCAACAATACATAATGGCGTCTGTGTCGGTCAAGATGGTATGGTATTTCTACTATGTTGCAGTTTTCAGAAGTTTGAATTAGATTTAGCCTCATCTTAATTCACAGATTTAATATAATATCAGGAAATTTTTTTCATTTTTATGTTCTATCTCTTTATATAGGTGAATCTAAATTTTGACAACTGTTATGAAAGCAATAATGACAATTTTGAAATAACAACTATTAGCATCTCTTCCCTGGCTTTTCTTTCTGCTCCAATTTAGATCAGTGAAATTTTGTAGCATTTGCTCAAAAGATGAATAAAATCTTTTTGAGTCCATAACTAATGCTGGATTAGTTTCTTGAACAATTTGGCTCACTAATGTACCATTTTTTGTACATAAATCTAGTCTTTATTATATTTCAATTGAAGTACATTCTGTGCCTCATCATTTGTCCCTTTTATTATTTACAGGGTTTGGATTTTTTGTTGATGAGAATGGGCACATGGTGAAGAAGCCCCAAGTTAGTACTCGTTTGTGATTTAAACTATATCTTTTCAACATGTTTTAATAAAAATGCTCCTGATTATTCTGTGTTATAGAAATATTTAGGGATTGTTACCTAAACCAGAACCAAATAAAATAGTGGGAATGATGATTACTGCAAGAAAAAAAAACTGCCAATTGCCATACCCTCCATGCATTTAGTCTGCCGGAGTGGACGTAGTTAAAGATAAACCATGATGTTACAACGTTTTCATAATTGGCTCATGCAAAGAGAAATGATCTTTGCTATCTCTCTCGATTAGCATTGAGCTTGAAGCATTGTTTTTTTTTCTTTGTTGCAAGTAACAGTTGTAGGCAAATTTAAAAATTGAAACGGCATTTTAACTAATAACTATATTGTTTAATTGCCTTCAAATAGTTTTACATAAAATATTAAGACATTTGATATTGGATCTTTGAATTCTTTTACAGTTATTCTTTCGATTAATTCAAGTTAAAAATACAATCAATAGCATCAAGATAGAATAATCATTTATTTGAATAGGTCAAATTAAAGTTTTAGTAATTTGTTTTTTTTCTCGCTTTCCTTTATGTTCATATTGTTATGAGAATTTTTAATGTTGGCTGTCTAGAACTAATGGAGCCCTCAATCTTTTTCATCTGAGCTTCTGGCTGAAATTGGTGGTTTACATTAGTTATTTATGTTAATATCAATTGAATACTGATGATAATGCTTTTCGCCAGCTAAAGTAAAGCATGAATGTCTTAATATTTAGTTTTAAATTCAATATCTCAACTTGTTAATGAGAAGTATAGGAGTCAAAAATCATGTATGCATCGAGCAATAATATTTCGAATCTTTGTTCTCTCTCTCTTATTAAGGAGCTGTTCGTAAGGATTGCAGACCATGTGGAGATAGGCGCAAACACATGCATTGATAGGGGCAGGTTAGTTATTCGCTACATTATGACTCTCAATATTGTTGTCTTAATTTTACAACGCATTACGTTTAGTGTACAGTTATCGGTGTAGCAAAAAGCTAATTCCTTATCCAGATCAAAGATCCATCTGAGGCGATGGATTTCATGCCGGTAGCTTATTGTCTAGTTGCCTCATTTTATGATATCACTAATTCACAAATGAATTCACAACGATGCAGTTGGAGAGACACGGTAATAGGAGATCATACCAAAATAGATAATCTTGTTCAGGTGCGATTTGAGTGTTTTCTGCAAAAAACCGATCAATTGTCTGTAAATTTTTTATGCAAACTTTTATTCATGTGAACATATTTCCTCTTGCAGATTGGCCACAACGTAGTTATCGGAAAGTGCTGTATGCTCTGTGGACAAGTTGGCATCGCTGGCTCCGTGACGTATCTAACTACTACATTCCCTATTTCCTTCAACGAGAAGACCTTTAAATGTCTTTTGAAAGGTGTTTACGTATTAAATCTTTGCTTGTAGGGTCGGTGATTATGTCACTTTGGGAGGCAGAGTAGCCATACGAGATCATGTGACCATCGCTTCAAAGGTAGTATCGAAACAATTGGAAGTATTCTTTCGCAACTCGAACCATAGATGTTATGCGTCCAAAACTCGACTCGGTGGTGCAACAAAATGTAGTAGCCTTCATCTTGATGTTTTTTGGATGGCAGGTTAGACTTGCAGCAAATAGCAGTGTGACAAAAGATATTACAGAGCCGGGCGACTATGGCGGTTTTCCTGCAGTAAGAATCTTTATGTTTCCTCACCATTTTCTTCGAATGCTAAAACTGATCCTGCTTTTGTTTCTCACCTTCTCTTCAGGTGCCTATCCGCGAGTGGCGCAGACAATTTGCTCGACTGCGTATCTCCTGCAAGTAATCTACAGAGTCGAGCATCGACTACAGATGAAACCCCTGTCGACATTGCATTTGAATTGTTGGGTCTAAAGTTCAGATTCTGTATGCATAGCTCAATTCAAGATTTTGGTAAATAAAATGAGATTTATTATCAGTTCATCTTTTCATGATATTAGAACAAAAATGTCATGAACAATTATTAAGAAAAAGAAAATGTCACTGCTGATGTAGAAAACAAAAACAATATAATAACAACATTGCCATCCAACAAGTCTTTCATTTCTTATCAAGTAAAATACTTGTATGTACAAGGACATAGTCCTCATTCAAGCACAAACACTACACAAACCAAAGGGTTCATAGAAGAGAAGATATAGATAAAACACCATGGTAATTCATACACCTAAAGATTCAGGCGAAAATGGTGATTTGTTTCTTTTTTCCTTGCACAAACAGATGTTACAATAACAGCAAGAAAGTTTAGACTCCACAATTTACACTGAATCAACCTTGCCAATCTGCTGCCGAGCGAGATATCTTTCTCTTCTTTCTTTCTGAAAATAAATGTGCAAGAAAATTCATGTAAAAGAGGAAGGTGGCTGGAAACAGAACGAAGTGAGGAGTCTGAATTATATGTACCCATTCATCTATAACCAGTCCTTCCCCGATAATCCGAGGGCCTGAATCTTCAGGAGGCTTCTTGCGTGCTTCGATCGCAGCCTCGGCTTCAGCTAGCTGCCTCTTCAACTTGTCCATTTGCTTTGACAAAATATATTTAGTAATGTATGTGGTAATATTAACGCGAGCTGTGAAGAAAATGTATTTGGAGTTTGACTTACAGAGCAAGAGCGTTCCGGATCCAGGAAAACAACCTGCAATATTTGCTCCACTGCAACCTGATCTTTCTGCTCGTCGAACTGTTTAGAAAAGAGCAAAAGATGAAAAAAAAGGTTAATGGGACTCAGCTCGGAAGTAAAATTGTCACAAGCACATGAATAAGTTGCCATATGCTCATTGAGTTTCTGACATTTTTATCATTTTTTTTTTTTGTTCTTTCATCTTCAAAACTGAATGTCCATCTACTTGGATTACAAAACCACATATGCAGCTCCACAATTTACGAACATCTTTTGTGTCGCTTTTTGTGCTCCCCTTATATCTTCCATCCAAATAAGCAGGTTCTAAAAAGTCTCTTTTCTGTTTACCTAAGTGATTTACTAAACCGAAAGAACTCCTCGGAGACCAGACAACTTTTTTATTTTTTTTTTTCAATAGGTGCAACACGAGGACTTCCGGGGGGTCACCCATCCTATTACTGCTCTCGCCCAAGCATGCTTAACCTGTTATATGGTAGACTAGACAACAAACTTTGTAACATAAGTACACAATTATAGATTTTATTTCACTTAGCGAGGCATGTTTCGTAGAGTAAAATAATAACATTAGTTTATGACAACAAAGAATTATAATCATCTTACTTAATATTCAGTCATTGGAGAAAAAAATAATAATCATTTTCTATTGAACATCGACGTAATGACATAATTGAAATATGCTACATTTAATGATCACTTAGTTTGTTCGATGTAATGACATATTTTGTTGTGATCTATGTAACTTAAAGGATGTATCAATCAATGATTTGTTTGTGGATTTAAGTACAATAGGAGGAGCAAGCAAAATAAAAGTGATGACACATTTCTATTTTCCAATTTGAAAGATATTAAAATCCAAAAAACAGTTCCTTTGATCCAAATTAAGGGGTTTGTTTTAAATGAAGTCCCTTTAACACAGTCGGATACAGTTGCATTTGTTTGTACCAACCAGCAAATTCATTCAATGATAACATTCTAAAATCAAGTTGAAATGGTAAGGAAAGAGTAAACTTACTAGCTCTGGAATATATTCTGTAGGGCCATTCACCTTCAAACTGATGATCTTAAACTTAACGTTGCACTTTTGTTCCATCGGCTTCTCATTATTCTCTGGTTGTTCAACAAACTTGAATACTACAACCAAAGATGATTACTTAATCCCTTAGGGGAAACAAACACTAGTGCACGCAAAGTGGAACACAAAATTACCAGTTGCGATAATACTCTCCCCGGGTGAAAGAATACCTCCAGGAGGACGCATAAAACAGCTTTTCGGTGCAGTTGTTTGAAACTGAGTACACTCAGAATAATCAATATTTTCCCAAGAATATTGAATTGAGGAATACAGCAAACACGCAGACAGCTATGAGCTTGGATGATGTTACGAAGAGAACATATGGTAAATGAAAGAGAAAAAAACTTCCTAATTCCTTCAGTTAGATATTGCCAGAGTTCATAATGTTTGAAACTAGTCTGCTTAAATCGTAGGAACATAAGAGAGAAAGTAAGTAAAAGCAAAAGACCTTGAAAGCCACATGTGCTTTGCTGGTGTTCTTTATCCTCACTGCACTTCGGGCCTGTTTTCCAGGTTCATCTTCAAATAAAATGGCATGCATCAGAATGTTATATTAAATAACCACAAGATCTATTCTGAGAGAAAGTTTCCCAAAGTTAATATACATATCGAAGTAGAAACTAAATCTCGAATGGAGTCTAATATTAGTTTTTCTTTCACCAGATCAAAAGATCGATCCTCAAAAGATTCTTCTCCTGAAAACCAAAGGTCCATATTGATGAACATAGCATAAGCATGAACAAAATGCAAGCTTATAGTCTACTTGCTGAGATATTATTAACACATTAACTGTAGTTTTATTAAATTCCTCGACTGAAACATAGAGAGCTTTTCATAAGATATAAGCTTCAGATGATCGAGCATCACACTCTACAGCCAAGCAAATTCAGTCATTTTAAAGCATCTTAATTGAGCTATAGAAACAATAGCATACTGTACAGACGTTTGTTGAAACAAACCAACAAAACATTGAATGGCACCCACAAGAAATAGCTATCAGAATCAGAATTTGGTATCTTAAGAGCCAAATAAAGCAGGTCCGAAAGAAAGGAATTTATAAATTCTAACTAAAAGAGTCTAAACTATAAAATTGTGAAATTTTATGTAGAGAGATACCCAAAAAGGCCACTTAACCAGTTCGTCTCAATTCGCATCAAATGATCTAAAAGGACAGATAGCTAGAAAAGGGAAGATCGATATTACCAAGTGCAGTGTGCAACAATTTGATGCCAATTCTTCATCATAGCAGGTGTTCTTCTAGTACAAGCAACAGAAATTATTTTGGGTGAATCAAAGCTGGAATCAAAGGGGACGAAACTAGGTAAAAGAGGAAAGGCCTTAGATCACCGCGAAAGTTCAAGAAGGGCATACAAAGATCACTCGTCTCTAAGCTTCATTCGAGATCCGAGAGGAAGAATCGAAGATTGAGAAAAGGAACCCGAAAAATAGGGATCAGAGCAAGCACTCACAAGGGAAGTAGAGCTTGGTGGATGGATCGAGCCGGAGACGCCGCCTGGTTGGCAGCAGCGACCTGGCCACCGACGAAACCGATCCCGCGCCGGAGCTTCGCCTCTCGGCGGCGCCCCCCTCCCGCTGCCCCACCTGGCTCCGCCCGGACGATCGAGGGTGGTGGCGGTGCGTCAGGCTGAGCGCCATCGAAGAATTAGTGGCCGACGACGACACCGAGCCCCCGCCACTCCCCGCGCCGCTGCCGAAGAAGGGAAGACGGCAAAAACCCCACGCCTTTCCCTCCGCCTTTCCGCCTTCCACCGCCATCGCGAGCTCCACAGACCAACACCGCCTCTCGCCCGCCGGCGGAGGACCACAACGCTGCGGTCGGGATCCTGCAACCACGCGTGAGTGTAAAGGCCCGTGCAGTGCCGGCTTCGCTCGGCAGCTCAACGGTCAGCTTTGGAGTCCGTGAAATTTTTTCGAGGCGGTGAGCGAAGGAGCGAGTGAGACGAGCACGGCTCTCCTTATATGGAACTAATTAATGCGCATAAATAAGAGAGTTAGACAACCTTTTTCTCATTCTATCCAATAATAATAATAATAATAATAATAATAATTATTATTATTATTATTATTTCAAATATTTATTAAATTTTTTAAATTTAGATATTTGATTTTGATAATAGAAAGTCAACGCCATTCTTATCCCAACGCACGTGATTTTTGAGAAGGGGACAATGTTGTTGCAGTTGACTGGCAGGCCTTCTATGGCATCGTAGTGGTTTGCCTGCCACGCAAGTAAACGCTTGTTTGGTTTATCTCCTCTATTTTTTATGGATTTATTTTAATTTTCTTTTTCTTAGAAATTATGCGGACCCTACGTTGACTCCGTGAGTCAAGCGAGCTGTCGAGGAAACTGACCTCTGTTAAATAAGTTGACAGAATTTAAAGAGTCTATTGATCTAGATAGAATGTTCGGAAAACCATATTAAATAGGAAATTTGATCAAATTAAAACACCTAAATTATCAATAATAATAATAATAATAATAATAATAATAATAAACTTTTTACAATTTTTAAACCATTGACTTAAGAAATCTTTACTGTAAGCAAGATTATATTACTCCTTAGAATATATCTATATAAACATCACCTATTGACCGGGATTAAGATTGGTTGATGCGGTAGCAACGACAAGAGCCACATGGTAGACTTGACTCGATCAACATAGAATCATATTAGCTCGGCTGAAAATTGAGTTCGGATCGAGCCAGTAGACTCAGTGACATAGTCAGAATTTTCAATCAAGGTGAATTTAATAAATTAAAATAATAGTAATGTATACTAAAAATCCTATATTAACGTCATATATTTTTAGAATATTACTCTTCAAGATTTCTTACTTTGAGAATATTGAATAATAGCTCTATTATCAACGGTATTAAACATATCTCGCTCAATATATGGTATCAAACAATCATTTACCATATTATTTTCCAACCGATTAAGAAGTGAGGTTTGATTATTTTCAGTGTTAAAAGCACTCTTTTTACAATTGCAGTTGCAACAAGTAATAACAATGCTAACTACAAAAGTAAATATATGAAAGGATGCAATCAATATTTCTTCAATTAAATCATCCTTTTAGCAAGCTTGTTAATCCCTGCAACCTCAGAGAATTGATTGTTATTTTGCATGTCAAAAATAAAGCTATCAAGTTGGAGCTCAAGATGCATTAACTCCATTGGGGAGAACCGGATGGATTAAACTGAGCAATAACTGAAGGATACCCAACATGTGCTCCCAGCTCTTTTTAATATATTCTCGTGATTTATACCTCGTCCAATGAAAATATTGCCATTGTAAATTCCTTTAATAACTTTTTCAAAGTGTTTCTCATGAAGTATGTCTCTTCACTTGTATAACGCACCAACAATATTATTCAACTGTGCAACAACATCAAAAAAGAAAGTAGAAATCCTTATGTGATTTTCAGCAACAGCTACAAGTGTATGTTGTAGTTAATGGGCAAAACAGTGAATATAATAAGCAAACTTATTTTCCATCATAATTAAGCTTTTTAAGTCAAAATTATCTTCTCATATTACTAACTTTATCGTATCCTTACCCCCCACAAATTAGTTATAGATAAACCATGTTGGCACTGTTGGTGCAAGAAGTACCAGATGATTGAACATAACTTTTGATAATGACAAAGGGTTCAATATTAAGGATTATTGTGGTTCTAACAAGTTCACTAAGTGTGCAGGAAAGTCTTAAGTGAGCTTAGGTAAGGTAAAAGTCCTAGTGAATTCTAGGCAGGTGAAAAGCTTAGTTGTGGCTAGGCAATGAAGTCCTACTTTGAGGGACTAGGCGGAAAGTCTTAGCAGGTCGAGGAAGTTAGGCAGGAAATCTTAGGGTCGAGAACACTAGGTGAAAGTCCTGGAGTTCATGAACACCAAGTGAAAGACTGACAGGTCGAGGGTCGAACGTCCAACAAAAAGTCTTGAAGTCTCGGATATTGAGTAAAAGTCTAAATGATCCAGAGGATCAGTTTAGCATCAAGTAAACTTTTCTGAGAGGAGTAGGTGAGGACGCGTTCCTCGGTGAGAGAACAGTAAGCTTCGGTTTAACCTAGGGTTTCATGAGAAATCCGAAAGTCAGAGCTGAGCAGTCCTAAGACTGTCAACACACTATATTTTCATTATGCTAACTCTGCTTTGTAGGATATCTTTTGTATTTAGACTAATATCTTGCATGAACAAAAAGCCTCTGATTAATAGTGTCCGAGGCACCTTGGAGCTGAATGAAGGCACCTTGGAGCTTAGTAAAGGCGCCTCGGAGCTGAGCGAAGTAGGGGAGCTTCCATAAGCTCCGAACCAAGTAAAAAAGCTTGTGTAGTTCCTCTTTGTCTTTCCTTCTTATTTCCACTGCATGATTCTAGCAATAGTTTTATGCAAAAAACATGAAAAAGTCACGAGCGTTATTCACCCCCCTCTAGCATTGCTTTCCTTCTTATTTCTGCTGCTTTCTCTCGAGTTTTCAAAAAAATTTAAAAAGTGACGCACGCTATTCACCTCCTCCTCTAACGCTTTACGATCCTTCAGCTATGATTTCCAACATGTTCATAAAATTTTTCTTTTTTCTTTAAATTTTAAATCCCTTAGTAACAAAAGAATTACCACCACTTTGACCACCATGATCCACTTTGAATAAACAACAATAAAGACAGAAAACCACGTCTTTTGTAATGTTGTACTCTGGCCAATTAGGATGATTACTAAACATATAGTTTGAAATTATCATTTCTCCTTTGATCAAGAACGTTAAAAAATTCATGATTCTTAGGTTGAAACAGACATTTTTAAAAATAGTAAAGTTAAACAATCTCTCTTTCATTCATATTATACTCAAGGATACTCTTTCTTAACTCAGGATCACTGTTGGGACCGATTCCGAAGCTAGGGGGGTGAATGGCTCCGAGTTCTTCGTCTTGAAATCTTTGCAGTGGAATACACACCGAAGAACTTACCAATGCTAACTCAAGAGATTTACTTGATATCCACCTCACAAGAGGTGACTAATCCAAGGATCCACACACACCACTCTCCACTAATGAAAACCTCCTTCTCGGTGACTCACCGGAGGCGGAGAAGCCTCGTACAATCTCTCGTACAAAACTCACACTCAAACAAGAAAATACACCAAGCTTATACAAATAAATCTTACAAGATTTACAACATGAAACCCTAGCTTGCTTTTTCTTGCTCCTTAGATTGCCTCTTGATGCTTGGAAGTGCAACAACACTTGTCCCCAAGAACCCTTCAAGAACTGGCGTGAGTGTCGTGGCGTGAGTGTCGTCGGAGAAGAGAAGTGCAGAGCGTCGCACTTGCTCGCAGCCGCGTCGTGCCCTTTTGAACCTGCGTGACACAATGGTCACAAACCAATCGATCAACTGATCGATTGGTTTTCGCAATTGATCAGTTGATCGATTGCGAAGGCTTCTGTTCTCTCACGAGACGTAAGAAAACCACAAAATCACAGCCCAATCGATCAACTGATCGATTGGGAGCGGCTAGATCGATCAGCTGATCGATCCAGCAACGTTCTGTGCATTTGCGAAAATCGCAAGAAAAAAGCTGCCCAATCGATCAACTGATCGATTGTCTGATCGATCAACTGATTGATTGGCCATGCTTTAACTTTGATCAATCAATTCAAACCCAAACATGACTTGACTTACTCAAGTCAAACCCAACATGACTTGACTCACTCAAGTCAAACCCAACATGACTTGACCCAAGCTTGTCTGGTCAACATGGTCTACTTGACCCGGAGACAATTGCACCAACAATCTCCCCCTTTTTGATGTTTGACAATCCATTTAAGTTAGGCTCATTTTCCCCCCTTTAGGCAACCTCCCTTTTTGGGTAAATGAACATCTTCTAACTTAAACCTTACAATTTCTCTCCCTTTGACACACATTAAAAACTCATCCTAAAGTCTTAATTGTTCAAAGACACTTAATGAAAATCTCATACCTTTCATCAAGTCATCGTGCTCACCCTTGAGCCTAAACACATGGAAATGAAGATTTCATATCTTCCATTTGTCTCTCAAACTCTCAACCTTGAGCTTTGCATGACAAAAATATTTAATGAAAGTCTCATACCTTTCATCAAGTCATAATGCTCATCCTTGAGCATAAACACTCAACAATGAAGATTTTCTATCTTCCATTGTCTCCTAAGTGCCCAACATTGAGCTTTTCATGAATAAAAAGAGAAATAATGTTTGTAAGGAAGTAACTCCCCCTCAAAACATGCTATAACTTCTGTCATTGCACCAACAATGACTTGGAATTTCTAAAACTTTAGAAAACCTAAATTGTGAAGTTTTGAGGTGTAGAAATCAAAATTTGTTACCAACCTCATCCTAAACTTCAATCTGGTCATCCGTAAACATTTCATTCTTGTTTTCAAACATGAAAACAACCCTTAAAGTCATACAAATGTATTTTAATGGGTTAGAAATGAAAGAGAGACTCAAATTGGACTTAAGACTTAAAATCATCCTTATATAGCCCTAGAATAGACCTGAATCGATCAGTTGATCGATCCACACGGGATGAATCGATCAACTGATCGATTTAGAGCCGTTCTATTTGCAGAAACACGCGTTCAATCGATCAATTGATCGATTGACCCATGCCCAATCGATCAGTTGGGTTTCTGAAATTTCTGAAACCAAATTTCAGCCAAATTTCAGAAATTCCCCAAAAATTCTATAATATTTTAAAAATCATGAAAAGTCTTGTAGACATTTTATAACTCATATAATATCATGGAAAAATAGTTTTCTCATATTTTCAAAGGTTGATACAAATTTGAAAATTTTAAAAAACTTCAATGTTTCACCCTACTTTGTATCAAACTATACAATGGTGATTACTATCAAAAGATAGTCTTCACCAAGGTTTTCCAAAACTATTTTGAAATGATTTTCAAAATTAATTTCCAACCATGTTCCTTGGGCTCAATGCACATGACTTGTACATTAGCTTTTCCAATGATTGGATGACACATAACTATGTGTTTTGATGAATCTAAAAACTCAAATGATGCACTATTCAACATCTTGAGTTTTGTTCATCTTCCTAACATCTCACTTGTATTTAATGTGCACCAAACACATACAAGTCACCTTATAGTATTTGTGAGATGTCTATATGGGTTATTTTCCTAATTTAGGGTTCATACATTTCTATCTAGGTATTTTATAAAATATAATCATCCACCTGGGATGTCAGGGATCAATTAATGTCTTTTAATCCTTAATCATAAGGAAATTGAAATAATGCATGAATAATGCTCATGACATACATCAAACAAATAATTTTCACAAGAAAGCCTACAAGTATGATCCATGATGTATGTATGCATGATATGATATTTTTTATTTTGATTTTCATATAATATATGAATGCAAAAATGATGTCATGACATGTGAAGATAATCAAGACATGACAATTTTGCATAGAATGAAATATACTTAGATTACCCATCTAAGCTTTGGTTCTTAAGCCCAAATCTAAGCTAAAATCAATCCTAATATGCCCTTGTCTTCTATAAGAAAATGCCACAAGTCTCAACTTGGCATTTCTTTGACTTCTCTTTTCTTGTGTCAATTTAAATAATTCAAACTCATCAAATTTTAGCACACTCTACTCTTTTCAATGAGTAAGCACATACAACCTTCATTTTCAAAGAGTAATAAGTCCTTGAAAATGATACCAAGTGTCAACTTCATGAAAGTTGGGTTAACTACCCATCCAATAGGAGTTGACACTCTCCATACCCCAATTCAAGGGCACATCATCAGGTGACTCTGACTCGGAAGGAACTTCCACCAGCACTAAGGAAGGCTGGGGAGGAGGTAGCTCGTCGGTGTTGGTGGCCGCATCACTGTCAGCAACCCGCCTGGTGCCTTCCTCTCTGGTCGGCTCCTCCGTAGAGCCGACCGG
>JBAMIE010000098.1:8690108-8704987 GCA_037177295.1 Kaempferia parviflora
CTCAAGCAACTTGTTAGATAACAACAAGACTTAACTTGAATCTTTGACAACATCAAAACTTAGGTTCGATTCTGGTGTAACCTGCACCAACACAATATAAAAGTTTAAGGAAGCTACTGGTCAATCTTTTAGCTGCTGGAATCTCGTCAAGGAGGGTATCTGAGGCGAGTTTGCTGATTTTTCTTTGAACAACCCTACAATGCGCACCCTTCAATCCTCTTCATCTTTTCATCAGCAATCACTAAAGGGTTCTCTAGTGATTCCTGGTGATTCATGATGTTCTACCACTGATTCACAGGTCCAAATTCCTTCAACATGTTCAGAAATCATATTCCAGATTTTTAGAAATTCAACTTCGGTTTGGATTGGTGGGTTTCTTTGGTGAAGCTACAAGATCCAGATTGAACTCATGATCCATCTTCTACTTTCTTTTTTTCTTTATTGATTTCCAAAGTTAAGGGTTCTTTCTTTGGCACTTGTGTGACGACAATGATGTGTGGTGTGAGAAGTTGTTGATGAAGTTTGAGTTTGGATAATCTAGTTCAATTCTACAAATCTAAGATCTGAACAGAGTTTGTTTCATTTGAGTAGTTTGAATCATTATCTTAATGGAACTTTAGTTTTATTTCAATTTTTGTTGCTTAGTTTAAGTGTTGCTTCCATCCCAATTAACTTAGTTTCAAGTTAATGAGTAGTTTAGTTTTAAAATGCAAGTTGATTAATTTTATTATTTTAAGATCAGATTTAGTTAATTGTAATTTGCATTTCCAATCTTAATCTACGATGCGACAAAACCCCCCAATTTGTATTTGAAAACCCCTAAAGAGCTTTTGATCTAAGACAAATACACTCTTATTAGTTTCTCAAGAGAATCGACTTGGGCCCTATGCTATTTCACTTCTTTTGTGTAGTTGAGGGTTTTCCAACACTTATTTAATTTGGAGTTCATTAGTGACACTCAATTGAGCTTATCAAATTTTGGCGTCGTTGCCTAGGAACTAGTAGTGTTTGTTGTTTTTAGATTGTGCATAGTTTTTATTTTTCTTTGCTTCCATTTTCTTGATTTTATTGACTATCTACTTGTATTGTAATTGTTGAATTTTTGGTGCATGACTAGGTCTTTGTGTAATAAATTTCTTGAGTTTGATTCATAAATTGAGAGGACCTTCAAAGCTTTGAGAATTCAAGAGAGATCACTAGAAATTTCTGATAGGAGCTCTTCAGACTTGGATATACCAATGGTGGAGAATAACAAGACTATGAAGGAGCTTGCAGCTCTAGAGCATGCATACAAGTATTCTTGCATTACTTATCCAGACTTAGCAAGGGATTTTGAGCTCAGATTAGGGTTGATTCATTTGCTTCCTAAGTTCGAGGGTTTATTAGGAGAAGATCCAAATAAACATTTGCATGAGTTCCATGTAGTATGCTCCACCATGAAACCTCAGGGCATTTCAGAGGAAGATATCAAGTTGAGACATTTCCATTCACTTTGATAGGAGCAGCTAAGGGTGGCTTTATTATCTTCTAGCTAGATTTATTACGAGTTGGATTGACATGAAGAAAGTATTTTTGGAGAAATTCTTTCCAGCTTCTAAGACTACAATAATAAAAAAAAGCATCTATGGAATTCAACAAGTTGTGGGGGAGACTCTATATGATTATTGGGAGATATTCAAAAAGTTATGTGCAAGCTACTCCGAACATCAAATCAGTGATCAATTACTTGTTCAGTATTTTTATGAGAGACTTCTCCCTATGGATAGGAGTATTGTATATGCAGCAGTTGGAGGAGCTTTAGTGAAAATGACTCCGAATCAAGCAAGAGAGCTCATTTCAAACATGGCAAAAAATTCACAGCAATTTAGGAGTAGAACACTTGTAGCTAGAGGAGTTGGTGAAGCTTAAGTGGTATCTAATGAGCAAAAGGAAATTAAGAGTTCATTATTAGAGTTACCATCTTTAGTCAAGCAAATGACACTGAATAGTGTGGGATAGTCTGTATCAAATGCAAATGTGGGCCAAACTTCTACTTTTCCAGTTCAAGTGATGAAGGTTTGTAGCATTTATTCTAGTCAAGAACACATTTCAGATTTGTGTCCAAATCTTCATCAAGATGAGTCATTAGCAGCAATTTCTAGACCTCAATTTCAGCCAAAATATGATCCTAATTTACCTACATACAATCTAGGATGGAAGGATCATCCTAATTTGAGATATGGAAATTCATTTTATCACCAACCACCTCAAAATCAGCAATTCCAGCAACCTCCACAGAATTTTCACAACTGTTCAAAATCATTACCAACAATCTCAGTTTCAACCATTTTAACCATCTTCATAGAATTTCCAACAGCAAACTCAGCATAATCAGCTCCAACAACAACATGCACAGCAATATCAGTAGCAATTTCAAAATCAGAATCAGTTCTTCCAACAACAGGTTAAACCTGCACAAAATTTTCAGCATCAATTTCAGAATCAGCAAAATTTTCAACATCCAACACAGCAATTCCAGAATTTCCATCAGCTTTACAACTCAATTACACCTCAATCAAGACCAAGCACAACTCAAGGAGGCTATAGCAATTCATATGTATCAAATGCACAGCAACAACAACCAAAGATGGAGGAGTTGATGCAACAGCTTTTGCAACAACAACAAATCATTTTGAAACAACAACAACATCAACAAAAAACTAATTCAGCTTTGTAGAACATTGAAAAGTAGATTGGACAGTTGGCAAGAAATATAAATCAGATGCAAGCTCAAGGATCAAGTCAATTTCCTTCACAAATGACTCCAAATCCAAAAGAAAATGTTAGTGCATTGACTCTTCGAAGTGGTAAGACAACATCAGATTTAATTCATAATTTTGAGGTTGGATCAGATTCTTTTCAATAAGTTTTGTGCCAATTTCAGTAACTCCAAACATTATAGAAGAAATTCCAACTCATTCAACCCCTGTTACAGCTTCAAAATCAACTCAACAAAATTTTCAGCAAGCAAACATTCTAGATTCTGATGTATGTCAACAAAGTTTTCAGCCAACTTCTTCAAATTCAGCTCTCATTAAGATTCAAGAGTTGGAGGAGGATCCAATTCAGTAAGGTTCTGAGCAAAGCATTCCATTGCCTTTTCCACGAAGGAGAGTTCAGCAAAGGAAAAATATGGAGGAAGAGAAAGCTAGAGAGTTCCAAGATCTTGTGAATTTATTTAGCAAAGTGGAGGTGAATGTGCCTTTGTTGACCATGATCAAGCAAATTCTAAAATATGTTAAGTTTCTCAAGGACCTTTGTGTGAATAAGAAGAAGTTGAAAGGGAATGAGTTAGTGAGCATGGGGAACACCGTTTCTGCATTAATTTAGCCACTTCCTCAGAAATGTGAAGATCCAAGAGTTTTCACAGTGTCGTGTGTTATTGGGAGCTATATGTTTTAGGATGCTATGTTGGATTTGGGTGCATCAATTAATGTAATTCCTAAATCAATCTTCTAGTCACTTAGTCTTGGTCCTTTATAGCTTATGGGAATGGTGATTTAGTTGGCTAACCAGAGTCATGCTCATCCAGCAGGAGTGATAGAGAATGTTTTAGTTAAGGTTAGAGAGCTTATATTTCCTGATGATTTCTATATTTTAGACATGGAGGGACATTTGCTAGCAAACAAGGCTCTACTGATTCTTGCTAGACCATTTTTGAAGACTGCAAGAACAAAAATTGATGTACATGCAAGGACACTTTCAATGGAGATAGCTAATATAGTAACGCAGTTTAGTATTTTTGATACTATGAAGCACCCCTGAGAGATGTTGATGATGTAGGATCGTGAAGTTCGATAGAGAAGGGGGTGAATATCGATCATTTAAAATTAGAGAAAATGCAACAAAAATGTAAAAACACGAGTACACATGAAATTATTTCATTCGGAACCTTTGGTGACTACTACTCGAAAGCCCACGGTCCTCTGGACCATATCGTTGGACAATTCACTAAAAACCTCTTCCGGTAATACCGGAAGAGTAAGTCAAGTACAAAAAAATAGAAGAGATAGTGTAACAATCCTACACTACTCTTTAAGTAATAATTAAGAAACTGAAATCAAACTCGTTACCCAACACCTTTGTAGATTGCTGGATCGAGTTCGGGCGTTGGGAGGAGCAATGTCGTACCAGTATCGCTTCGAACTTGAAGCAGCAAAATGAGCGTTGTAGCTTTTCAGGAGATGCGTTGAGAGAACTGGCTGAAGCTCTCTTTTATGCTACCTCCAATGCCACTAGAGGCTCCTCTAGGTCGATCTGATTAGCGCCGATGAAGTCAGATTTTATCTTGCCAGAAGTGCCTTCAAGCCTCTGAAAGTGCCTCGGGCCTTCCACGTGGCAATCTTGGTGAAACTCTTATCTAGCAAACTTTATCAGCGCGGAGGCACCTTTATCCACTGGAGGTGCCCTCACGCCTTTCTGCGCAAAGGTCTTCAACAGAGAGCACCCATGGCGCCTCCCTTACCCTAGTGGCATCTCGGACACTGTAGATCCGAGGTCCTTTTGCTTTTTCTTTTTCCTGTCAAGTATATTAGTCCCAAAAATAAATATACCATGCAAAATCAAGTTAGCACAAGTAGAAATATGATTTATAAATTAATTCGACAGTCTCAGGACCGTCCGATCTTGACTTTTGGATTTCAACCGAAACCCTAGATCGGATCGACGCCTACTGTTCCCTCAATGGGGGAACGCATCCTCACCTACTCCTCTCAAGAGAGTTTACCAGGTGCCAAACTGGTCCTCCAGACCGTTTGACCTTTTGTTCAGCATCCGAGACTTCAAGACTTCCACCTAGGATCCTCCACCCTAGGATTTTTCGCCTGGTGTTCGCGACCTCCAGGACTTCCACCTATGTCCGATCCCCGACTTATAGGATTTTTCGCCTGACGTCCTCGACCTGCCAAATCTTTCCTCCCAGTCCCCCAAACTAGGACTTCGTTGTCTAACCTCTGCTAGGACTTTCCACCACCTAGGGTCACCACCCCTAGGACCTAGGGTTACCTCTCCCTAGGGTTTTCCACTGCCTAAGAACACTTAGAACTTTCTTGCACACTTCACTTATCTTGTTGGATCAATAACGCATCTTAACTTCTAACTTTTTTCCATTATCAAAACCTAGGTTCAATTATTGATGCATCTTGCACCAACAGATGATGATATGGGAACAGTTGAGTTAAACCTATTTGTGGTCCATTTCAATAGATGGAGAATATGTAAGTATAGGGGATTGCACAATGGAGGCATTGCCCCGAGAATCACATCACTTTATTACAGTATCACCTAAGTCATGGTTAGACTATGAAAGTATAGGGGATTACACAGTTGAAGCAATACCCCAAGGATCACCACCATCTATTGATCAGTCACAGCAATTGGAATTAAAGTCTTTACCAGAGCACCTGAAGTATGCATATTTAAGAGAGGATCAACATCTACCCATGATTATAGCCCGAAATTTAGAGCTCAGCAAGAACAAAGATTATTGGAGATTCTGAGGCAGCACAAGAAAGTTGTTGGGTGGACACTATAGGATCAATATAAACGATAGAGTGAGGGTGAATATCATTCGTTAAAAATAACAGAATAAGCGCAGCGGAAAAAGGTAAATGACACAGTTGATTTTACTTCGTTCGGAGCCGACTTCGACTCCTACTCGAAGGCCCGCATCTGAGTGCTTTCGTTGGACAATTCTATAAGTTCAAATCAATTACAAGTATTAAGTACAAAATGCATGAAAAATGAAGTTACCGACAACACAAGTAAGAAAGTATTAGATCATCGGTTGTCGGAGCAGCGTTTCGGCGTCTTTGAGTCATTTTCGGAGCAGCGCTCAGGAGACAAACTTGTTCGGATTGATGTATTGAAACTTCTGCCGAAAACTTCTTTTATAGGCCATTCCAGGTGCCTGGACCGGTTCGAGGGCCCCCAGCATGCTAACGTGGCAGGTCCTCATCGAAACTCTATCTCCAGAGTTTATCCACTCCCGGGCGCCCGGACCGCTGGCGTGGACCATTGACTCAGCAAGGCGTTATCTCCTGGATGTGGAACATCCCGGGCGCTCGGACCCGTCCAGGCGCCTGGAACTTAACTTTCCAGTTTTTTTTGCTTTCTGCAAGTAATAAGTTAGAATACAAGTACAAGCTGCAAAACTGAGTTAGCACAATTAAACAAGAGTAGTATTTAAGTTTTGTCCCTCCAGGACCAAAACTTAGTAAAAAGAACTCAATTTAGGTACCCAAAATGGTTCTAAGCTGGCCCGATGCTTATATGTTCTTTCGAAAAAGAACGCGTCCTTACTGTCACTCTCCTCCAGTGACTTACCTTTACTTACCTTTTGGAATCGGACATCCGAAACCTTTACACCAGAATCACACATCTGGATCGAGACACCAGACTCACACATCTGGATCAAGACACCAGATCCACACATCTGGATCAAGACACCGGGATTTGAACCTCCCGGATCGAGACACCGGGATTCAAACCTCCCAGATCGAGACACTGGGAGTCGAACGTCCCGGATCGAGAACCTGCAAATTCCACAAATCCATCAGATCACAAAAGGTCTAACTTTAACCTATTTGTCATTCATCAAAACCTAAGTTTTACTATTAGTGCAAACTGCACCAACAGTATGCATCCGAGGGACGAGAGCCAAGATGAAGATAACTTGAAGGCAAAGGTCAAGGCTGCAAAGGAAAGTCAAGAGAGTCGAGAGAAAGAGTGTAAAGTGAGGTACACTCTGTACCAGACGACTGGTGCTTGTATTAGTCGCCTGGTAAGGTAAAAATGACATTCACATAAAGATTGGTCAAGTGGCCAACCTTTCACTAGGCGACTTGACTAGTCGCCTGATCCCTGACTAGGCAACTGCACCAGTCGCCTGGTCCCCCAACTAGGTGACTGGTGCGGGTGGAAAACTAGCCGTTTGGTTAGTCGTTGAGTGACCGTTGAGAGACCAGTCGCCTGGTTCTTGGACCAGGTGACTGATGGCGGGCAAAAAGATGAGTGTGTTCAGCTCATTGCCCATATAACCCAAGCTAGTGTGCTTGGCTTGTGTTGACGAATTTGATAGTGGTTAACTATCAAGTGGTAGTCATCAAGCCTTAGCACACGAGAGTCTTGTACGGAGCTTGTAGAGAGGTTTCTCCACCAACAAGGATGTTGTGCTAGCCGGGAGTTCTTCGGGGAGTGATCCGCCGAAGGATCAAGGGTTCGTCCACCTCACAGACACGCCGAGGAGTAGAAACAAGTTATCTCCGAACCTCATAAACGAACGAGTCTTTGGTTTGTATTCTTTCCTTAGTCTTAATTCCTACGATTAGTTTTATTTTCCGCTATGCTAACCTTAGTAGGAAGAGATAATATGACCATCCATGTTCCAACACATAGTCCACATCACTCTTTGTTGTCTATTTTTCAATTGAAAATAGTTGGATTTGAGGTGGTGAAAGAACTCTATAGCAATTATCCACATTTTGGCAAGATTTGGGAAGAATGCTTGAAAGCTCCATTTAAACTCTTTTTGATTCACGATGGATATCTCCTCAAAGACAAATGTTTGTGCATTCTCGATTGTTCCCTAAGGCATGCCATCATCAATGAAGCTCATAGTGGAGCTCTTGCTGGACATTTTGGTAGAGACAAGACTCTTACACTTATTCAAGAAAATTTTTATTGTCCAAGAATGAATTGAGATGTCAAAAATTGTATTGAAAGGTGCAGAATTTGTCATATTGCCAAGAATCATGCCCAAAATACCGAATTATACACACAATTACCAGTACCAACAAGTCCTTGGGAAGATTTAAGTATGGACTTTGTGGTCGGAATGCCTCGTACTCAAAGAAATAAGGATTCAGTCATGGTGGTTGACGAGGGTTCTCCAAAATGGCTCATTTTGTTCCCTGCACTAAAACCTTAGATTATATTAATGTAGCTGATCTTTATTTCAAAGAAATTGTAAGACTTCATGGTATTCCAAAGACCATCACATTTGATCAAGATTTAAAGTTTGAGTCATTTTTAGTGCACACTTTGGCGAAAGCTCATAACTCAACTCCAATAAAGTTCCTCTCACCATAGGTAGTGAATAGAAGTTTGGGAAATCTTCTAAGAAGTTTGGTTGGAAAAAAATCTATGCCAATGGGATGTGGTTTTGGCCTAAGCAGAATTTGCCTATAATTGATCCATTAGTCAAACTACTAGTTGAAGTCTATTTGAGGTTGTATATGGTAATAATCCAATCACTCCATTGGATTTGGCTCCCATTCCTAGTACCCATCATTTCAGTGGCAATGGGGAAGAACATGCATAGTACATCAAGAAATTACATGAGCAAGTTCGATAAGAAATTGTTAAGTAGAATTAAAAATATCAACACAATGCAAATAAGCATAGGAAACAATCAATTTTTAAAGAGGGAGATTTAGTCTGGATTCACTTGCGAAAGGAAAGTTTTCCTCGTGGTCAACATGGAAAGGTAAAGCATAGATCTAATGGTCCTTTTTGAATCTTGAAGAAGATTGGTGATAATGCTTACAAAATTGAGTTGCCAAGTAATTATAGTGTTTCTACAACTTTCAATGTTGCTGACCTCAATCTTGATTCGAGGACGAATCTTTTCTAACCAAGAGAGCGTACAGGAATGTTCCTAGAAAGATTATAAATTATATATCAATAGAAAGCTATGGAAGTCTACTTTCCAACAAAAAAATGTCCTAAAAAATAATATCCCTACACAAAGTTACGGTTATTTTAATCAAGGTTTGTGAGGCTAAAATTATTGCTCGGGAAGAATTATTGCTCAGGAAAAAAACCTATTGCTCGAAAATTGCTCAGAGAATGATATATTGCTCAGTGAAAACATATTGCTTAGGAAAGATTGCTCTAGGATGGATATATTGCTCGGGATGTCATATTGCTCTGGAATTTGAAAGAATCAACCTATATTTTGGGAATTCCTAATGCTTTTCTTGGTATTTGAAATGGCATTAATATCCCTGCATGCTTTTCATAATTAAACCCAGCTTATTTACAAGGCTTAGGAAATATAAACACACTTTAATTAAGCCTTAGGAAATGTAAATCGCACTCAAAGTATTTTAACTTTTCTTGGAGGGTTCTTCCAAGTCTCCCTTATAAAGGGTTTTCATTTGTATTGTTTTAGGGAGTGTTTTTTTTAGATTAAAAATATATTTTGAGCTTTTAAGCTTGTTAGAAGATTCAATTTTTTTGTATTCCTCTAAACTCTTGGATGGATTTCTTAGAGTGGTGAGTTGAGAGTTCTTCCTTGTGTTACCTCCTACTTCTCCCACGCTTTCTAGTGTCACTTTGTAATCAACCTTTTTAAGCCATTTGTAAGAGTACAAGTTAACATCTTAAGAAGAATCACTATTCACACCCACTCCCACATTTTAGCGATATGATCATCCATTACACATTGGTCCAAAGAAGATACTCGCCTTATATTGTGTCTTTTCGGAAATCATCTTAGGGGATTATAATGATTTTAAGTTGGGCTCAGGCCCGGCCCAAAGGGCGGGCCATCTTGGGCGACTGCCCAGGGCCCAATGATGAGAGGGCCCATGATTTTTTAAAATTCTTTTATATATATATATATGTAAATTTTGTTTGGAATTAGGTTAATCCTAACTCTAACTCGCGACTTCTGCCGCCGCTAGCCGTTGGGCACCGTCACCACACAATCGCACGCGACTCCTCGTTCTCATTGTCGTCGATTTCTGCCGCCGCCCCGCGAGCTCGCGACTCCGCAAGGGCAAGACTGCCTCGCACACAACTGCTGGCTGCAACCCGCGACTCCGGCACTTCGCGAGCCCGCGACTCCACGTCCGGCTTCTGGCGTCCGCATCTCCGCGATTGTGACTCTGCAAGGCTCGGAGTCGGAGGCTGCTCCACCTCCACCGGCTCCACGGTGGCTGGCCGTCTGGCCGTCTGACTAAGATCTCGCGTCGCGACTCCGCAAGGCTCGTAGTCTCGCACACGGGCACACAGCTGCTGCCTTTGCCTGATGGCCGCGAGCACGGAGTACGCCTCGCAGGCTCGGCTGCTCGCACACGCAGCCCGCCAGCCCCCTTTAGGTTTTCGGCCTTTGATCTGTTCGGCTGTTCCTTTTTGGTTAATCAAGTAGCCAAGCCAACAGCAACACCAAGCGATCTGTTCATATAGGACAAGATCAAGAACACAAGGTTAGGTCATTAAGTTAATTGTTCATCTGTTTTATTGTTTATAGGATTTTATTTGTTAATTAATTAATTATAAATTTTAATTTTAATATTGATTTAATTGTAGATGAATTTGTATCTAGAAAAACTGATTTTTACTTTATTAAAAAAAAATTAGGATATATTTTTTTATCATTTCGCCCCGGGCCTCCTAAATATTAGGTCCGGGGGCTTGTTGGGCTTGCAAGAGGAGAGTGATCATGAATGAGTGATGGTTGACCCATGCAAACTACGAGTCAAGTGACAAGAATGGAGGATTGACTTTATCAAGTTAGGATCATTCCTACTAAGATAGGTTCCAAGGTTGGTTGTGGAAGTAGCTCAATTAGAATGGGGTGTTCTTGGGCAAGAGGGAACAAAAAAAAAAAAAAAAAAAGTGAAAACTCATCAAGAGTGACTCAATCAAGGGAGTTATTATTATTGGTAGATAATACTCTTTTGAATGACCGTGCCCCAGGTCACCAGGTAAAGGCTGCATGGTTCCATTTTACATAAGCATGTTGCACTTTGGACCAGCTGACTCAATTGATCACCACCATGTTAAAGAAAGTCTTCAGGAGTATGATTTTGAATCCTCCCTGTTTCGGAAAAAAACTACGTGAATGATGAGAGACGATGACGCAACTGAGGAGGATGACAACATAGAAGATGAGCACTAGAAGATTAACACGAACGTTAAAGGGGTGACACTGGAAAGAGTTCCAGCGTAGCCCGCTACGACGCTCAAGTCAGAAAGAGATGAAAGTATATCTTGTGTGAATTTAAGAGATTCTGAGGAAGACTACCTATTCTTTTTCCATATTTTATATATCCTTGAGTGAGGTAAGTAGCTGTTCTCCTCTTTATAAATGTGCGTTTAGACGTCATGACCTTAACCGCTGTTCGGTTACCATACTCGTGGCGTAACCGTTCCCTCTTTTGCCGTTACTGTCTGCCGAAATTCATGGAGAAAGGAAGCGGCGAGGAAATACAACTCTTTGCCTACAACCGTATCCCATGGGTCTTTCCTAAAATGGTCTCAGGTCTATACATCCGAGGTGGGCTCGGTTGCGAGGTGGCCTCGGGTCTATGTGTCTGAGGTGACCTCGGCTACTACTATTCGAGGTGGCCTCGGGTCTATATGCCTGAGGTGACCTTAGCTACTATTGTCCGAGATGACCTCAGGTCTATGTGACTGAAGTGGCCTCGATAGGTTGCTCTGTCCAATATGGTCTCAGCCCCTTACATTGTTAGACATCCTTAGGAACAGGTCATGTGAGATATTTCCCACCTCTTATCACCTAGATCACTCCCAATTCAAAAGTCTAGCTCAAAGCATCCAGGTCTCAAAATATATAGCCTCAGGACGCGTGGCCTAAAGTACTCATGGGGGTCATTCTCACTCGAAGGACTATATAGAGCGACAAGGTGACCTGAAGAACTCCCTTTTAAGTAGAGATTTTTGTCGAGGACTTATCAAACAACTTCAAACAGCCACAAGTGGGCAGGTAGAATGGTTCCTTTGACACAGAAGACTGTCGATCTAAGAATACCACCATCCAACATCAACACCCAGACAAGGTAAAGTTTCGAGCCTTTTTGACAAATCTAATCTAACCGACTCAACAATGGTGCAATATGTTGAAGCCTAACACCATTTAATCCTTCAAGGAATTCAAGAAGTACTAAAAGATCCCCTCAGTCAATTCAACTTGAAGTAATACTGGACAAGAAACATTGTGAGATGTATTCACTTAGGCGACTCTTAAGGTACTGTGCCAAAGGTGTTGACTAGCACGTTTTCCCAGACCTTTAGAAGGAGAGTCCTTCTGAGCTCTAATGAAGATGCCTCCATCTAACTATGATGTGCTCCTTGGACGGCCAAGAAATACATCAACATTAAGTCCAACAGTTGAAAAGGAGTGAACAAAAGGTAGTGCCCAGACTTGTCAATACTGCACAAAGAAGGGTGAGTAGTGGCCAATTCCAAGGGACAAGCTTTTGGTACACTTCGCCACTTATACAACCTTGAGCATGGCTCCTGCAACACTCCCTAGATTTTAGGAGGGGATGTACGACGAGCATTTGTAATAATTTCAAATATTTCTTTTAAATATTTATGATGTCTACGTCTCATCAATTAAATATCTTAATTTTAAATATTTTGAATTTTATAATTAAATATTTAAGATCTCACCTTTTAAATATTTCACTTCTAAATTTTACAATCAAATTTAACACCAACCAAATATCTATAGGTTCCACTATTATTTTATTAATTTATATCAAATTTTATATTAAAATAAAATTAATTATATTTTAAAATTTTAATATATTTTATCTATCATTTATTCATAAATATTTTTTATTTAATATTTATCTATATATTTTAATAATTATTTAATATAATTATTTTAATATTAATATTTTATTTAAACAAACAGTTAATATTTATCTCAATCTAGACTAGTATTCGTTGAATTAAAAATATAATAATAAATAAATAAATCAAGGAACCATGGCCCAGCCACCGCCCCCAGTTGCATGCAATTTTTCAATTTTTTGAATTTATATACAGAAATCATCGAGTCAAATGTATACTCTTACCACTACTTTTGTAGAATTTAATAAGATATTTTTTCTAAATATACATGTCTAAACGGTTTACATCCAACTCCCTTTTCGCTTTCCACTGGGGATTGTATGAGATGGTTAGCGTATAGTGATGTTATTATATAAAATTTGAAGTTTAAATCTCAACTAATAATTAGGTATTTATTATTCTCCGTACATTATTTAACTTAAGAATAATAGTCATTCATAAATTACTCTTTCCATATTGGCATGACCAACTGACAAAAATACTAAAAGCACATCGAATTACCTTTTAGTATAAAGACTTCCCGTCACTAATTCCAGTAACCATATTGACCTGCCTTTGAAGTGAGCCATGTTAATCAGAAGAGTCCAACTTGAGATTTACGTGATTCACCTTTTCGGGAAGAAATGGGAACACCTAGTAAGAGGATTGATGATGATGTATGCATTTTGCATAAATTTTTTTATCCTAGTTTGATACCATTTAATACTATTTTATATGTATATATTTCATATTTCAGATTATGTTGACGGGCATGGTCATATTGGGCGCTTAGAAAGCAAGTATAAAAGGTTGATTTGGATCTCAAGCTAAGGGATCTCGATTGGAACTGTCCAAGGACCCTCAAGAAGACTTCAGAGAGTAAATATGAGGGGTTTTCAATGCCTCAACGTCTAGATTTCATATTAGAGAGCATCCGAAGACGATCCTACACATCGAGACTAAGGGGGTGTTTGGTTTACATATGTTTTCTATTTTCATTTTCTAAAAAATACGTGTTTTCTAGAAAATAGAAAATGACTTTTAGACATTCTCTATTTTTTCAGAAAATACTATCTATTTTTTTAGAAAACAGAGATGAAAAATATAAACCAAACACTATTTCCTAGAAAACATTCATTTTCCATAAAATGAAAATGGAAAACATGTAACACCCCCTTAAATTTTTATTTCTTGTAGTTATGTTTTCCAACAGTTAGGAATTTTTCTTATAATTTGTTGGTCTCAAAAAAATATTATTTCATATTTTTTAAGTTGGATAAATCTTTCTTTAAAATTCAAATTTTTTATTTTAACTTAGACTCTTATTTCTAACCCCCAATTTTTTATGTAACCAAAAGGGAAAAGTTTGTTAAGTCTAGGGGATAGTATAAATATTTTTATGTATTTTTCCCCTTAGCTATTTTAATTGTTAGAATTTTTTCGTTTTATTTACCCTAACTTAATTAGGGTTGCTCACATCAAAAAGGGGGAGATTATTGGTCTCGAGGTTAGTTTTAATGTGACCAACTAAGTTACGTTAGGTCCTAAGTTTTACTAACCCTTATGTCTAAGTGTGCAGAAGCTTAGGAACACAAGAAGTCGAGCGAAAGACACAGCGGATGAGAAGGCTGGCATGGGAGAGAGTCGATGGACTCAGCGCATCCAAGGAACGTGGAGCTATGGAAGAGTACACCAACGGACGAGAAAGACGTGTGCATCGTTCCGAGGGGCAAGAAGCCAGGAGGAAGGCTGCTCGAGGAAGCACGGAAGTTGGGTTCGGTTGAGTCTTATTCTGAATGTCCGAAATCACCTAGAAGACCGCAGGAGTAGCTGGACCCTTCCGGGGCCCGGATGGGCGCGCCCTGCGGTCCGGGTGCCTTGAAGTGGATAAAAGTCTATCCAGTCCGCGTTGATGAGTCATTAGCGGGGGATAGAATTTGACCACCTAGGAGAGTGATGTCCCCACAAGTGTATGGGAATATCGAAGTAATATAAAAGATTATCGTATCCACATGGAGGTGTGATTCTAAGAACTAGAAAAGGAACTCACGTAGAATAGCTAGATTGATCGTTCAAGTGTATGACAATTATTTAGCTATAAGTTATAGCAAAGGAAATAAAAGAGCAACGGAAGTAATTAATTGCTAGAGATGTGTCTTGTGTGTGGATTTCATAGTTTCGGATGATTGATATACAAGATTTATGGTCAAATCCCAACTCTCCAACCTTAGATTTGTAGGAATCCTACATGT
>JBAMIE010000098.1:8742435-8753465 GCA_037177295.1 Kaempferia parviflora
GTGTGTAGGCCAAATTTGTCTTAAAGCAATAGAATCTAGCTCTAACCTCGATTTCGTCAAAACGGTGTTATATCAACATTCTATCCGTACTCAAATTATACTACTACCAGTCCCAACATCCATTACTAGCCAACCCGATTGAAGAAATTGAAGAAGACGGATCTAATAGCAAACGATCCACTAGGATTCGATCCATCCCTCGTACTTAAGCCAGATCACCGGTCATAGCTAATCTAGAGCGAAGAGTGCATCAAATGCAGTTGTCTCTTTTCATGAACTTTCATCAGAGCTGTCAAAAGAAATAATCAAAAGTCCTTGGTAAGCACAAAGAACCTGGCTGTCTTATTATCCTCGCTGGATTTCATTCCTCCCGCACGCCAACCAACTCCGGGCCTCGCACCAAGCTTGTAAACAATTCCAAAACCAGTTTCGCATCACACGCTTAAATCCACGGTGCAATCGCTGTACAAGCCACTAAAAAAAATTCTCCCATAGCTTGCGTATTGAGACAAGAGCTCAAGCCCAACTTTCCCAGAATTCAAACTGTTCGAGGTAGACTTGTCGTGCAAGCTTTTGCACCTTTCTAACCCCTCTTCCTCCACGGGCCTATCTCAAAGTGCTCTCTATGCCTTCCTATAGAGGGGCACAATTGTTGTGGCGGTCAAAGAGAGGCCACTTGGCTTTCGGGTTCTTATCAGCTGTTCTGTTTTTGTTCTCATCTGCTAAAGCCTGACAGGCTTCTGGGTAGGAAACAGAGCGAGTGCAGTGCATCTTTTGGTTTTAGAAATGATTCGTTCGAGGAAAGAAAGTGAAGGAGAAAGAAACCCCATAAACTTCAAGCCTTGGATGGATCTCAATGCCCTTGCAAAGATGCAAGCTTCCTCTGTTTCCTCAGCCACTGGGAGTGGGAGAGTAAACGCCTTCAGTTCTTTTTTTCATCTCTAATATCCAGTTCATGTTGCAATGATTGAGCTGAACACTTTAGTTAATAATGTGCAGGGCAGAATCGAGAGACAAAACCCATTTGAAGATGAGGGCTCAGACTTTCTCAAGGCCTTCTCAATGACCACCAACAAGGCGGTTAATGAGAACACAAACCTTTTTGATGCTTCAGTTAAGAGAAGCAGAGAGGGGATAAATTATATGGCACAAAGGAGGATGGAACCTCCCTCAACGCCTGGGAGGCCATTCATTACGAGGAAGAACGTTCCTTCAAAGTGGGACGATGCAGAGAAGTGGCTGATTGGTAGTCCTTGCCATGAATCACCTGCTCATGTTAAAAAGCCAACAGAGATGTCAAGGATTTACAAACAAAATGACGGTGTCTTGCAGAAAGATGATGACTTTGCTGAGAACCAGGTGAGGTTGATGGGGTACAAGGTTCCAAGCTTAACCAACACAGGATTGGACGGGCCATGCATGTCTGCTGGCACAAATGTTGCTTTCAGTGGAACATCTACACATGTACTTCTTAAAGGTTAGTGGTATTGCCTTAATTCTTCACACATGAAAGGCAGCATGTTCTTTCGTTTATCAAGATTTTTTTTATTATTATTATTATTTCAGATAAGTTTACAGACAATGTGGAATCAACATACTCGAACTTCAGATTCTTGGATCACTCAAAAGAAGGTTTTTTGTTCAGAAGTTCATACTTGGAATCATTGAAAGGCTGCACAGCGGGAGTTGTAGCAGAGGTTCAAGTTCTACGCAGAGATATCGGCACTGAAATGACTCCTACGGGCAGCTCTTCAACGACAAGATGCCACACTCCGATAAAGATCACTTCGCCGGCGAGGCACAACACTCCAGCAGACAGGTCCGGCCCATTGGTTCCATTCAACGCCGGGATTGACATTTCTGAGCTCAAAGATTGTCACTTGGCCAAGCTTGACTCACTTGTTTCCAACTGGAGTTCTAGAGAAGAGGAAGAAGAGGAAGTGTCTAAAAGCTTGAGGCATATGGAAATAAGTGGTGCCAAGAAGGCTACTACTTCATGGGAAGACGAGGAGAGAGCAAAGATCTGTATCAGGTTCGCAGCACCAATTCGTAATTCGTATTTCCTTTGATGTTCAGATTAAACTTCTTTTGAAACTTGGATTTTTTTTTTTTTTTTCCTGGTTAACATGCTCAGATATCAGAGAGAACAAGCAAAAATTCAAGCTTGGGTAAACCTCCAGAATGCAAAAGCTGAAGCACAGTCAAGAAAGTTAGAGGTAATGTTTTAGTTCTATGATTGGTGGTGTTACTTCATTTCATGGTTATTTAAATTAATACACGCAATATCATACCAAACAATCTGAAAGAAAGCCATATGATAACACATTTACGCAGGTGAAGATACAAAAGATGAGATCAAACTTAGAAGAGAAACTGATGAAGAGAATGACAATCGTTCATAGAAGGGCTGAGGAACGGAGAGCATCAGCTCAGCTGCAGCATTCTCAACAGTTGCAGAGAATTTCTGAGCAGGCTTATAACATGAAGAGTAAGCAGAGCACTCCTCTCTCTGGGGAAGAAGCTTGTGGCTGCTTCCCTTGCAACCACGTACCACCATCATCACCCAGGGAAAGTTTTGTATTAACTTATTAAGAATTTATTGATATTTCTCGGTCAATTCAATGAATAAATTTATGAATAAATTAAAAAATACCTAAAATGAATAAAAAAATTCACTAATTAACCATCTTTAAAATATAAAAATTTTAAATATTCAAATAATAAGTTACCATTTAGCAAGCTGACAGCCCCTTCATGCATTCCAGAGCTGCTCAAACAACCAATCACCAATGGACCATAAATTCAATGGGTACATAATGTCATTTTGACGGAGTGAGTTGTCATTCTCGAATTTCTATAAATAATCCTGTTTCGCATTTAACGACAGTGGATAGCTGAGAGCATGATTTTGATACCCCATGCGAGTCTGTCTGCTAAGGTCAGGCTGCAACACTGGGACATGCAATGCGTTGCAGATAGCAGCGCCCGCGCCCTGTCATTCTGTCTGCGCGGACTGCGGAGGGATAGGGCGTAGTGCTACCGTCCTGATCACCGCCGGATACACCTTAGATGATGCTACGCCCCTTGTTTTATAGGGCTTTGATTAAACGTTGGGTTCTTAGAAGTCTTCCCATTTAATTTAGGCTATTCCCTCTTATTTTCAAGAATTTAGACTTAAACACCTATTGTTAGTCCCTCATTTGTGATTAGATAATCATATTTTACGGTAATTTTTCAAAGAACGCATCTAAAGTTTTTGAATGCTCAAAGGGGCACCTAGATTTCATATTTTCCAAAACGCGCATCTCATTCCCATTTTACACCTCCTATCAACGGTGAATTTCATTTGCGGTTCCAAGACATTTTAGAATAAGGAAATGAAAAAAATTCATAGTTAATACATCAATATCATATCATAATTACTTCATATATCTTAGAATCCAAAGAATCTACTCCATAACAATATAAATACAACCTAAGATATGAAATATTATAATCTACAACTCAAATCTGTGAAAAAGTAGAAGAAAAAGTTTAGAGAATGATGTCGATGTCTTCGTGACGAAATCCTTGGGTGGATCGATGAAATAAGTCTTGGATCATGGACAAATTGATGAAATCGGCCTCAAATGTGGAACTTGTGGGTTTCCTTGTAGGGAAAACCCTCTCCTCCCCCTTGAAACGGAGATCTTGTTCCTCTTTTATAGGACCTCCACATGGACATGTGTCAACTCCACATGGTCGTGCCTATGAAACACGACTATGGCATGAAAGTCACTGAGAAGAAAGCACGACCATGCATCGAGGGCCGGACATAACCAAACCATGGAAGTCTACTCCTGGAAGAGGCACGACCTTGTCTTTTGACACAACCTCACCGTGGCATTCAATGTGAGCAAGGCATGCCGAACTATAGGAGGTTGGATGGGAGCAAGGCACGACGGTGCCTCATGGGTGCAGCGGAAAACTCAAGCAATTGCTAACACTTGGATTTTACTTAGTATCCACCTCCTTGAGACGACTAATCTAAGGATCCATATAGTGCACTCACTCCACTATGAAAACACTTCTTTTCTAAAATAATCCGGAGGTGGAGAAACTTTATACAAACTCAAACAAAAGAAAATACAATATATAAGAAACCTTACGTTGCTATTTTTTTCTTACTTTGATTTAGCTTCTTGGTGATGGAAAATGTAACAATACTTCTCCAAACACCCAAGAATCGACAGTTTCGAAATGTCCATGAAAATCCATTTCTAAGTGTTATTCGATGCCTCCCAATTGATTAGTATTTCGGTTCTGAGGTTTTCGATGACAAGAGAGATTGCTTTCGATGGGTTGAAAAAGAAGATATTTACTTTCCCCGAGCAGAAAAAGAAGATATTTACTTTCCCCGAGCAGAAAAAGAAGATATTTACTTTCCCAGTGCTGAGAGAAATATTAAGGTTACATGCATCCGTGGTACAAGTTGGACTCCTCTAAGAGACATAGTTGTGCCTGAGAGGCATGACCATGTCTTAGCTGAATAAGACACGACCATGTCTTAGCTTCTTTCTCTCCAAGCTTGCTCCAACATTCAATAAGCTTCGTTTTTGCTCCAAAAGTATTGTGTCAATCAAAATATGAAAAGAGCAGATCTCCGAACTAAGATAGTAAAAGTGCTGATATCATAATGAAATAGGGTGTGATAATGTAGATCATACTCATGAAATGCAAGTAAATATGCGACAAATAAGACCTATAAACATGCATAATCTATGTACATTAGAAACCTATATCACTTGGAATGGGTTCGATCAGAACTTGTTAAGTCCATCAATGAGTTTTGACTAAAACCCATTAAAGGACCTAGGAGACATGGATTTTTGAAATTTTGCCATATGATGGAGATGTGAGTATGTAGATGATATATATGACGTGCAATCTTGATTCTGAGACCCGCAAGTGATGTTACAATTGAGTGCTAATTGACACAAAGACTGTAGCACTAGTTTTGGAAGAACAACACTATTGTAGTGCTTATCTTTTGAAACAAGTAGCACTGTGTTATTCTTCTCACACAGGATGATGCTGGTTTTCGAAGATTAGCACCGCTATGGTGTTATTCTTACCAGAACAGGGCCACTGAATTCTGAAAATTTTAAACTTTTGACCACTATTTGGAAGGCTTTAAAATAGTAAAGGGAATACATTTTGACACTGTATAAAGTATTTATGGCGTCCATGCTTGGTTTTAATATTCTAAGATATGTTATGTGTACGTGTCAATTTCTTTAAAGTTTAAAACTTTGAAAATTTCCCTGATCACGATTGTTTATGATTTTAAGATGATTTTAAAATTTTGCGTGTGCTCGCCATATGATATCTCATATAAAAATTAATCATTTGTAATCGGATGATTGTATTTATAGTGTCAACTTTATAGAAACCTCAACTACATAGAAATGGACGATAAAAAAAAAAAAATCCTAGAATAATCTATTCTATTATAATCTATATAAATAAACAAGAATGATATCCAATATAATACATACATGAGAAACCCTTGAAGAGAGTCGATGAGAAAATATCAAATGAGCTGCTATGCTAAAACCTTGATCAGTCTTCTTCAGAGAATACCGTCTTTAAAGTTTTAGTAGCACTGAAGTTTTTGATTACCCTTTAGGGTTTGGTCTTTCCGTCAATATTTTTACTCTGTTAAAATTCCACTGGAATGTGTGTTTTATGATGGAACAGTTCTTATGTATAAAATAGGAATACGTAAGATAAGGATGGAGCTCAACGTTACTTCATGCATCCGAACCAATTTTTTTTTTTTTTAGAATTGTGGCTTGGATATTTTGAAATGTGATCAGCTGTTATGGGAGGGGTAAAATGAGAATGAAATGTACTATTTGAGCAAGATAAAACTTAGATGCGTCTTATGGACATTTAGAAACTTTAGATGCGTTCTGAGAAATTGCCCTAGTTTTTCTGTTTGACAAACGTGTTAAGTAAACTGTATTTAATGAGCAAAATTAAATGGGAAGGACGAGACAGATCAAGCTTAATTGGATCTAGCTTGGTGGGAGTGTTGGAGAATAATTCATTGAATTTGACTCATAGGATACGTGCAACTAGTCCATTCGATTGAAAGTATTATAAGAATTTTATAAGAGAATTAATATACTTTACTTATAGGCTGAACCTTTAAAATGATTACACACTTATTATTGACTTTTGCTATTGATGATCACTCAAAAAAACTAATGCATAATGAAAGCTAATTAAAAAAGGCATTTTTAAAGTCAATGCGTCACTAGTACAACCCTAAGGAATCCAAAGTGCCCACCCCTTTACTGTTGGTTTAGTAGAGGCCGGTTAGAAGAGAATAAATAACCTATAATTTAAATATAATAATCTCAAATTAACTTTAATACGAACACAATATTAGTTTAATAAGACAACTATTAAAAATATAAAAAAAAAAAGAGGTTCGGTATTTACTTTGTTATAACCTAGGTGGTTGTTAGTTCAAAACAAATGAAAGCACTAAAAGAATCTCCCTCATGGAAAGTGGAGAAGTCTCTTAAAGACAGTTAAAGCTTAGAAAATAAACTATGAATGAGTATAGAAGTTATTGTACAAGTTGTATTTGAAGTCCTAGCTCCAGGAGGCTTTTATAGCCTTCTGGAGATAACTTTCCGTCGCCTGAAGGCGCCTCTAGGGAGGCTTAAGGCACCTTCAAGTGGATAAAATTTTATCTCCTTACAACAGTCACTGACTAGCTCTTGGAGACACCTTCAAGAGGTTTGAGGGCACCTCCCATAAGCGCTTTCCTATGCGCGGAAGGTTTCTTCCAAGCCATGATGCTGAAAGCACCTTGTTGCTCCATGAACGCTTTCCAGCTTCAGCAACAAATTCCATCAGCTTGAATTGTCTGGCTTCATCTCCAATCGCTTGGGTGATTAATCGGATATTCGGATTTGGGCTCACTCGAAATCATGTTCCGTCTTTCTCCTCGAGTAATCTTCTGCTCCAGCTTCTCGTCCCTCAAACCGCCGTGCAAGTCCTTCTCCCTCCACCGGTATACTCATCCGCAGTTTCTCATCCCTCGGATGCACCAAGCCCATTGACTCGATTCTCTCACCATCCTTCTTGTCCGCCGCGTCTTCCGCTTGACTTCATGTATTCTTAAGCTCCACAGAATCTAACTTAACTTGGTTGACCATATCAAAAATTACCATGAGGTACTTACATCTACGTCCACCCTTCTCAGCCATAGCAAATACATTGTCTAATTGTTCTTATAGATAAAGAAAGGTTGATAGTGGACTTCCATGACCTAAGGATTATATAAGATAGATATTCGTCAATTTTGGTGTTGTGTGGTGTATCATTGTGTTCCACTTTGGCCTTACGATCGTTCTATTTTATAGCCTTGGTGGCGAATGTTAGGCATTTTGCATTTGATATCTAATTTATAGCTAACTTGCTCAACATAAAAAGAATGAAATAAAAAAGAAAAAAAAACAGCAATCAAGAATGCTAAAAGGTTTAACATCCATATGTTGAAACAAATTTTGAACCAATAATAGCAGGAAAATAAAATGATGTGATGAGAAAAAGAAATGTCGAAGGAAAGAAGAATGATCAAGAAGAAAAGAAATGTTTGATCAGAGACACAAGAGAGGAAGAAAGGTTACCATGTGATGTGCTAGTGTGAGAAAAAAGATAGATGCGAACAGATTTTATTTGTTCTTTTTTGAAAGGAAAAAGTGGTGACAGAATAGATCGCCAGAGGCTGTGAAATGGTGATAAAAGTATAATTAATAATGAGTTTAATATACTATTCATGATACGAGGCCCTGTTTACTGTACCAACAATGACCATCCACAAAATTTACAGATGTTTAACTCGTCCCAGTTTGAGTAAGCATTCTGCATATTTTAGCAGCAATACTACTGTACATTCAAAGTTTAGAATCTTCAAAGTAATTTATAACCCGCACCGAGACCATCACATGGCCTGATCCATAGCTGTTTATACTTGCAATAGTTCTGCTCAAAATAATTGATATGGCAAATACAAAATCCATGCACTGTAAACCGAAGAGAAGGTGATGTATACCAGTATTTAAGAAGACAAACTTTAGCAGAGCATGCTTAGCATCTACAAGCGAAGGTCATTTTCAGGACCATTCATGCACTTGCAAAAGCTATCTACAGCGAAACAAGGAATTGCTAAAGCAGGATCACTAGGTTCTCCAATAACCATTGCTTTCTCAGTATCAGACCCCACTAGGGGTTCTTCATGTGGTTCTGCCATGTCCATTAGAATAATGTTGAAAATAATTGGAATTTACAGGATGTTGCAAGAATCAAGTCTCCAGCTAGCTTAGAGAAAATACAGAGCAGACTCAGTCTGCAGATTGATTCTTCTTAGTTACTTTAAAAGAGTATCTGATAGTGCTTCACAGGATAACATAAAGCCTCCAAAGCAGCGAGGCTCTTTTCTTTTGAAGGGCAAACCAAACCATGGAGATTCACAGGGTAAAGGTTGAACCAAGAGATTCCCTGTAACAGGAACCAGCCTTTCCATGGGCAAAAGGTGGACTCAAATGCACCATAATGAAAAATATACAGTGGATGCATGGCCTAAGATCAGCACACAACAACAAACAATTTGCAAATCTTAGAATCAAGAAATCAAATGGATAGAAACAACCATTGAGAAAAAAAAACAATCCTCTGCAGTCAGACAGTAGCTTCCACTCTTGGCTCGATCGATATGGCAGACATGAACTCCCTGGGTTTCCCGTTCACATTACATCTTGGCAACTCGACCCACTCCTCATCTTCCACGCTGAACATTATGTATCTGCTGCTTTCACTCGAACTGGCGCATATGAAGATCACATCCTGGTATGAGGTGCAATTTATGTCCATCTTCTGCCCGTGGAACTCATGTGACATTGCCGGCGGCATGGCCGCTACTTGCTTCCACGATTTGTCTTCCTTGGAGAACTTCCAGACCCTCAGGCTCGCGGTCTCCAGGAATTCAGACAAGACGACAACTAGCATCTCTCCCTTGCAGCCAACCACATCTATTGAGTACTCAAAGTAGATCGGCAGAATTCTAGGATACTCGAAGAATGTTTTCTGAGTTAGATTACAAGCCACAACAGTTCCTGACTCGCTGAGGAAATATACAACCTGTTCGCTGTTTTCGGTGATGAGGACGGATGAGTATTGTTTAGAGGGGCTCCTTTGCATGTTTGTGGCAACCACATCTCCTGCTTTGCTGAGGAAGTAGAAAATCTCTTCTCCCATAATTTGAGACTCTGAGGAACTATCAGCTTTCTCAAGCAATGTGATTTCATCTTCCCACGTAGACCTTACTGAATCAAAGACTCTGCAGACAAGGTTTGGTGGTTTCCCCAAGACTAGTACAATCTTGAAGAAAGTTGGATTGGTTGAAGAAGAATACATGGCAATGGCATGTAAAGTCTGGCTCTCACTACCTTGGCCGGTCGGCGATGGGAGCTCACGGCAGGATCCTGTTAGAAGATTGCACACGAAGAATCCACCAGAGTCAGTGCGGTAGCACACCAGGCCACCAGATGAAGCCACAGGAATGGCCTTGCAATTGTGGCCTTTTGGGTTGCAAGTTCGATGAGTGAAGCTCTTCCAGTTCCTTTCGCTGGTATCATAAACAACCAGGTCATCGAATTCATGATCAACCATAAGAAACCATGGTTCTCTGGAAGGTATTTGAGAGCATGCGATATGAAATGTCTCAGAATTGGCAACAGATCTCCATCGCTTGCACACCAAACCAAGACGAATGAGGCTTGAAGCAGGAAGCCAGGAGAGAACTCTCTCAAGTAGATCTTCGTTCAGCTCATCTAATAAGAAAGGAATCGTATGAGTTGCTTCGTTTACTTTTCTCTTCCTGTTTTTTCCGGCTATGATATCCACCATCTTCTGTTCCATCTACAAGGAGAGATAAAAGGTAAGAAATTTATAAAGCAAGAGAAAAGGCCGTCCGAAATTCTGGATGAGAAAAAAATTGAGCAAAAATAAACACTCAAAAGTCATGGTTAATCACAACAAGAAAATTTACAGAGTGGAGCAAGAACAGGAGAACCAGATGCAATTGCAATCCCTAATCATTTGAGGGGGAAAAAATGAAATCATATGTTATAAGAACATAAGAACCAAAGATTGAAATCTCTTCAAATAAACGGTATAATCGACTAAAGAGTACGAAGAACCACTGAAGTTATACTTGCAAGAACATAAGAACCAAAGATTGAAGTCTTCTATCTGCCTGGTTTTTCTTACTACTCATCACAAATCATGTGATTTTTCGTAGAAATCACAACAAGATGAAAGAAATCAATACTGTTTTAGACTCACTTGGCTATGCTCTTTCTTACCGCAAATCCCACGAGCACCAGAAACCCTAACGCATGAATCATCCAAAATCACAACTTTTCTAAACCACTTTCCGATTTTTCGTAGAAAAAAAGCAAGAAAAGTCGAGAGAGAAAAAAAAAACCAAAAGAATACTCTCTTTTCCACAGCTATTTGCTAGCAAAATCGCGTCTTTCTCACATCTCCGGCAACAATAGAAACCCTAAGAACCGCACCCAATCTATGTTGACGGCTAAATCAGAGAAGCAGTAAGGGGACAAAAAAAAGAAGACACACCTTTGCCTCAGCGATGCAACCACGGAGGGTTTCAGGGATGCGGATAAAGAAACAAAGATGGAAGGGGCGAAGGTCGTGGGCTCCTCTTCTCCGGCTTTTGTAATGGATTTGGGGAGGGAGGGAGGGGAGAGATGGGAGGAAACTTCGTGCGGAGCTCTTTTTGTTTCGCGTTGACAGCCGGGAGAAGGGAAGAGACCGAGGGAAGGAAGAAGGTGGGGCTGTGGATGCTGCTGCGTCGGGGCGAGTGCGCGCCGGTGTAAGAGCTTGGAAAACAGATAAATAGAAGCGAGCCGAAAGGCTAGACTTCCCAAAGCTTCTCGCTTTTGGCAGAG
>JBAMIE010000098.1:8852950-8874057 GCA_037177295.1 Kaempferia parviflora
AAACTTCATCGGCTAATAATGCAATGAGCCAAGAAAACACATGTATTTTGGCCAGCAATACATGAGAATTATAGTCTGAAACTTATCATAACTGCCTCTCAACTATGCAGGTCATCTAAAAAATCCTGATTCCACTACAAGCAATGTGAATTTTCTTTTTCAAACCGACCATGACAAAATTCCAGTACCTTACATAATTATACTTAACGTGTCTAATTAAAATAAAATACCTACCCCGTAGGCTCTATTAAATAAGATACATGAAACAATTTTTGTGATTTATACATGCTGGGTTATAATTTCCCATCTCCAACCAATGTTCAAAAAAGGTGAAAAATAAGCAACCCATACAGAATAACTTGAGTAAAACACCAGGTAGATCAGTGTGCCTGAATGTATTGTAGAGATGTGTAACATGATGTCCAAATATGCATTGGCATCCCACAAAGGATATACATGTGGCCCAACGTTCTCAAATCGAAACTATTCAATTGGTCAAAATCATTGAACCGGTTAACCCATACATTGACTATTTAATTTTTTATATGAATCAAATATTTATCTGTAAAATATTAAAATAAAAATAAGTTATTTTGCACTATTAAAAATATAAAAATGAAAAATGGTCAATCACGTGCTAGCAGGAGGTTTGAATAAATGATGACATAAGTTACAGAAAACCTATATATAAATATATTAGTATTGAATACAAATCAATCACGTGCTAGCAGGAGGTTTGAAACTCTCATACCACCCTTAAATAGCCACAAGCACTAGACTAAGGGAAAAGGTGTATATATTTTAGTTTTTTTTTTTTCAAAAAGAAAATCCTAGTTTTAGAATCACTAATGCAGCCTCTCACGAGCATATTCTATGCCCATTACGCCATTACTAGTACATGATTAGTTTTCCAAATAAGGAATAATATTATTATCCTAAATCAATAACTTGGGTCGCCCATTGAATCCTAACATACTATCCAAACAAGAAAAGGCCCAATTATACATATGTGCATTACCTTTCCCTTGCTGATCAATCATTATGGTGCTTGCCATGTAAGTTCATGTAAAGAATTGATGCATGCTAAATATTAATAGGATGGGCACAGAAGGTAGCTATCAGGCTGCTGGAGAAACTCTGTTAAAACCTACAGAATTCTAAATTCTATGCAAACAAACAACAAATTCAAACCTGTTACCCGATGTGGGCAGTGAAATGATGAATGATGAATGATGAAAAGCAGTCAATCATGGTATGACAGTGGAATGATGAGTGATGAAAAGCAATCAATCACAAAAAGATTAACATGTTTGATTATAGAAGCTTCTCTATCTATCGTGCCAACATCCTTGAAAAATTAAAACCAACACTTGTAGGTACGAAAACCATATCTTTGTTTATATCCACTTTTAAAATTTACATTTTTTCAAGGTGAATGGAAGACCCATATAAAAAATTGATTATGAAGGTCCACCATTCACATTTTTCTGGCACATTGAACATTTGGGGATCCACTAGTAAAATTTGATTCAATATTTGCACTGGAAGTTAATCTTAAAAATTTATCTTCCAAATAATGCAAGATAGTATCATCACATTGTTACCTTGTCTCTACGGATTTCCATTATCAATACTTTGTCAAGTAACCATCGAGAATATTCATAGTACTTCCAAACGATGAATTTAAAAATAAAAAGAAAAGAAAAAGAAAAAGAGCAAACACGAGAAGATAGTATTTATTGATCTAAAATTACCTTGAAAGAGAAGTTACTAAATGAATAATTAACAGACGAGTTAGAATCAAACCCAGCAATTCCTCCACATTCATCACCCTGATTAAGATAATTCACAGAGGGTAAAAAACATCAGAGTAACACAATCCACTATTCTACTATAAACTACAAATTTATCAAAATAGCAATACAATCGAAATTTTGATTAGGGACTAGTGAGCAAGTATGAAATTTAGGCAAACAAAAACAACAAAATTTGAGTTTTTATACCAGTTCATCATGATTGTTGCTTATACAACTACTGTTTCCACTTATACTTCCATCATCACTAGAATCTTCAAATTCACTAGCTTCATATATCTGTTCATCTGAAGGATTCCAAGAATAACGACTAGTGAAATAGCTGGTATCTAGTGCATTATCGGATGAAGGAACAAATGCAGCCTGAAGAAAGTTGCAGCATCAGTATATTCAAGCACATAGTAAGGCAGACAGGATTACAGTAATTGCATCACCTTCTGCCTTGCTAGTGTGTCCCAATTGATATCTTTAAAAAACATATGTTCCTTCACCTGGAAAAGTGCATACGCATAAAAATTAAGGCCATCAAGCTCACCACATATAATTAGACAATGAAATGCCTCATTGTTAGAGGAAATGTCAAGACACTTACTTCTGATGCACCTTCAGCTCCAAGTCTTTGATGAGGATCCTCAGTCAATAATCTGAAACATTGACAACAATAATGAATCAATTTCAGGTCCTAAATATCTATTTAAACCAAGCTTTAAGGCCAAATAAATGAACAAGACACTAGAGAACCTTTATGGCATATAAAACTCATGTTTCACAATGAAATATGCAACACACAATTTAGGGCAGCAGAGAAAAAATAGCACATTCTTGAAAAAATTATAGTCAATATAATTGAATTTTTATTTTCAATACCAGGTACTTTTTTCTTCTTATTTTGTTTAAGAGCACAGTGGAATATATAAATAAAATTTATATAATATTATTTAAAAGAAAAGAATTATATTCTTCAAAAATTATTTAATAACAAGTATTAATGATTATGTAAATTTTGTGAGTTATACCATTCTATATTTAACCTACAATTAATTTTTAGCACCTAAAAAATTATAATATTGTTCTATGCCAAAGTTTCAGTCTCCACTCACTTGGTCAGGACAGTACAATTCAATAATATGTCATGCTAAGTTCTAACACTTGGTACATAAATCTAGGTTGTATTCAAACGCATGCCATTACTCCTTCCTGCAGACCTGGAGCCAACTTGGTCGCTGACATGACAAAAAAACACAAGCAAAGTCAAATCAAGGTTAGAATAAAACATGGATTTCATAGAATTCATGCGCCAGTGCTTCCACATTAAAGATGACCAGATGTGGAATAGCATTAGCTGATCAGTTGCACAGCCCAAGACATTAACCGTTGTGCTAGTGGTCCAAGACTAGATGCATTGCGCATGCAGCTTATTGCCAGCATGGTTATGGATGTAGCACGTGCCGTCAGCATCTCCCTTCAGGCACTAGCTCACTTGAAGCATCAACCAGTGGACTCCCCATTCAACCTGCCTAGAAACATGGACCATTTAAATTTCTGCCATATCAAGCTTTGATGGTGGAATAGTTGCCTACTATAGTTGCAAAGGGAAATAGAGAATTTATGGTCTGATTCTAGAGAGGAAGCCTGAGAGACAACTACCGTCCAATAAAGACAGTAAATGCTTCTAGCATCAGAACCTCAAAATACGCAATATAACTTTGATAGAGCTTATGTTTACTAGTGAATGAAGAAGGGAAAGAAAATGAGCTAGAGAAAGGAAGAGTGACCAGAAGGAAGAGGAGAAAGGTTTCCTTTGTTTTATCTAAGAGAAGAGGCAAAAAAAGAGACAATGACAAACTTAAACTCTTGATTTTTGTTGTCATAAAACATAGAAAGATAAATCAGTCTTTTCACCAGTTCCCAAAGCTTCTGTCTCTTCCATCTATTTTTGGGGAATAAACAAAAGTGGGGAAAGGATCTTCAAATTGTTTTGCTTTTTTCTCCTTATGTTTTTCTTCTACAAAGTAGACAAGGGAACCTAATTGCCCTTTCTTTATTGTTTTCCCTTTCGTTCCCTCTAATTGAGCTGCAGCCTATAAGGATGTAGGTGAGATTCAGATGAGTCACCAATGATTTGGCTTTGATACCAAAATATCAAGGGCACATAGGACAGAATGCTAGCTTTGATACAGAGTGGGCTTAACTAGCGTTCATCAATATAAGAGAGAATTCAAGCTCTTAGTTGAGAGAGTTAAACTCAGATTTTTCTTAGAAATTGATATAGAACATGGAATTGTCCTATATTGAAAGAAAAATAAAACCATATGCATAGCAACTCTTTCCAACTTGATCTTACTAATAAACTTGGTTTACATTATTCCTTCCTAGTACCACTCATTATAAACCATTCTACATACCTTGACACCTAATGTAAATTCTTCCAATTAAAGGCAATAACAATCAATTAAGACCAATACAATTGTTACAGATAGGCCTGTTAGATTACTCTTTAACTTCTGATTTGAAGCACAAACTGGTCAGTGATGTAACACAAAAACACATGGTAACATAATAGAAAGATTCTGTCCTACAGGACAAGGGATTTGAACATGGATTCCAGAGAATTCTACTCTGTAGCAGTTTGAAGTGCTCTGCACTATATGGAACTCTCTTTGTCATCCATTTAGATTCCATAAAACTTAAGACCATTTAGTAAGCTTTTAAAAAAAAGTGAACAGGATTCTAACTCTCAATTCACAGGACACCAACAACTGATTTGGAAATGCAAAAGAAACAAAAACCTTAGTGCAGAAAAAACAATAAAGAGGCTACATTGAACAGAGAAGTTGAGTGGAAATTATCAGTTTTAGATCATATTAATAACTTGTTCAATGTATGGATAACAGTCTCCAATCTGCATCTAGTGTGACAGCAAACAAACCTAAACGACAAGAATAGGGAGCAGATGGAGATCACTATACAACTAAAAGTACAATAGCAATATACAACAGTACTGAAAGTAATCTTAAGTTTGTAACCAAAAATGCCGATTAAATAATTAACAGTGAACATTGTGCAATCCTTACTTGTCAATAAGATCATAGGCTTCAAAACTCATTTCTTCAGGTACTTGGGGCCAAGGTATTTTACAATTCAAAATATTGTCAAAAATTTTCTGCAAGTGTAAAGAAACAAAGAGAGCGTTTGGTAATTCTCATACAGAAAAACAAGTAAATGAAGCAGTTAAGTCACCAACATAACCAAATACTTTCAAATAATTTTTGAGCAACTGATCAAGTCCAGAATCTAAGCTATTAAATAGCATGAAAGAGTTCATTATTACTCACCAATTCACAAAAACAAATAAATGAACATAGTTATCTGTAGTTACATTATCATATATTGAAAGGTTAGTCAAGATGAAATCATAAAAAGCAATCATAGTTTATCCCAATTAAGATGATGAATAGTGTATTTATGATCTTTAATACTAATTTACACCACCAGTCTCATATTTCATGTATAAGATAAAAGTTGTCCCCTCTTGACGGTCTGGTGACTAGCGCATGAGGTGTTGCCACCATGAGGTCTGGGTTCGAATCTCTGGGTTTGAATCTCGGGAAAACCGAGATAAATGCCTCCCTTATGAGCTATTCATATTCCAAGGGCTAGTAGCCACCCGTGATTTACCTCCTCCGTGTTGGCCCTGAGGCGGGTTGGCCGGGGCACTAGGGGCAAGCGCGCCTTTTGCCACCATGTATAAGATAAAAGTTTGATTAGAGAGAACTAGATCATTATTTGCGCTAACAAAGTAGCATAACGCAAATAATTGGTCTTGTTAGCTTGCTTGCTTGTTGAATATGAAAGGGGGTGAAACACCTACAATTTTTAACCAGATTGGCGAAAAAGATATAGCTGCAACTTTAGACATTTCAACACCTCCAGTGGCCTTATATGTGATCCACATTCACAGAAGTACATGAAGTGTCAATTTATGATTGGTTCCAAATTCTAATACATAGACAACTTGCATATTGAATTTCAACAACAAAAACAAATATACAAATGATTCACAATCCACCTATTCCTGTAATCTCCCCGCCCCTCCTGTTCTCCCAAAAATCTGGGACATGTAACAAAAAAAAAGGGACTGCTGTCTATATCTAATCTATAAAAAGGTCAGATGAAACACACTAGTGTGATGAAGTACACTAATTTCAGCACATTCAGAATGAAAGTCTATAAAACTGCCAGATGAAATACACTAGCACAGTGAAGTGCATTAAGTTATGCACATTGCAGTAATAGTAGAGTTCAAATGAAGCAATTTTAAACTGCGTAAGATTTTTTTGACATTGATGAGTCAATAGCCTTGGTGCAACGGTAAAATTGATGCCGTGTAACCTCTAGGTCACATGTTCAAATCTCGGAAACAACCTCTTGCATAGCAGGATAAAATTGCATACAATAGACCCTTCCCCGGACCCCACATTGGCAAAAGCTTCGTGCACCGGACTGCCCTTTACAAGTCAATCAGGTTACAAAAATTTCTGTACCTAATAGAACATATGTCTCAGCTTTGCTTTGTCACCTAAAATTAACACACAAAATCTAGATGCTCCTTGCATAAGACATTCAGGTGGGACTAACAAGGCCCATGGCACCTTGCCATTTGTTACATGAGATATTTAACTGAATTGGTCATCCTACATTTATGAGCATGTAAATTCGAAGACTCGTTTAGGCACTAATGCTAATAAATTGCTTGGATTGAAGAAGAAATTAGTCCTACTTTTTGAGACGTTATACAAATCAGACTAGCACTAAAAAGGTCATAGTTAAACACTACTAAGAATTGTATGTTCCAACTCTTTAGGGTCGTAGAGTCAACTGCATGATTCATACACAAGGTTTTTGACACAACTAAGCATGCATTGCAACCCTCCATCCTTTTATCCAAGACTAAGGTTAGAGTGTTGATCTTTGATGTAGAATACATGATAAAACTTATGGTAAAGATTTTGTTCTATCACACTGACATTTTCTGTGAATTACCTAATAAACACTCATAGCTAAGGCCTCATTTTGTGACTCATATTTACTCATTTCCTCAGAATACGACCTTCTCAACACACACAAACTAAATAAATAAATGATCAACTTTAATAAAAAAAATTTACTCGTATAATATTAATTATTAGAAATGTAGTATTTAAAACATTAAAATTTAACATAGCATGCTGTGGTTATCAACTTATCACAGCGACATCAAGTGGCATTGACCATTACATGGCCTGATAAAGTTGAGCGTGGAGCCAAACTGAAATGAAATTAGAAATTAAAAGTGGTACGTTTGAAAGTCTGAAGGCAATGCATAAAAGGGCACCCTATATTAGAAGAATATCAAAAGTGCATCCTGCCTAATTTTTTCTTCCCCAGATTAACAGACCAGTCAAATAAAAATAATGTTGTAGCAGTAGCTTTGGTCAAAACTGCTCCACTGACCCAACATTGGTCAAAACTACCTTTCCTTGGTCAAACTACTTGAACATGGGTAAACACTATTCAAAGCAATTTTGGTTACAACTGTTGATCCAATCAAGTAAAAAAGATAATTTGGAAAGAAATTTTAGGATGAGGCGCCTTTTTAATATATTTTTAACAGTGACACCCTTTTGATGATAAAAAAAATAAGAGCCTTTTTAATTTTTGTCCTTATAATTTTGCCAGGTATCACATCTTAATGAGCTAGCATACTGCTACAAAGTATCTCGGATTGAAAAACCTGAGGATGTGCTGCATTGAATGGTGGAATTCCAACAATAAGTTCAAAGAGAATTACACCAACAGACCACCAATCTGCACTTGCACCTGCAGAGGTAATACGAGTATAAAGTGATATGAAACAACACAATTTAAGATTCATGAAAAATTATATAGGATGTGCAAACCGTGTCCTGTTCCTAGAAGTATCTCTGGGGCTAAATAATCAGGTGTGCCAACAGCAGACCGTTTCTTCCGAGAATCTCGCTGATTCAATTGCTCGGATGCAGACACCTGGGGTTCATCTTCACCATATAATGATGTCCCACTAACAGCAGGACCAGAGAGATCATCCGTGCTGTTAATAAGACCAACCTTGGAAAGACCAAAGTCGGTCAACTGCGAAGATATAGAGTGATCAGAACAATGGTAACAGAAACAGAGAATGAAACATGAAATACTCAATTATATGTAAGAAATCAAACAAAAATGGAACTATATAAATAATTGTAAAATGGTATTTACATGTTTATTTAACTTTGATGCAAAATATCTATCCTTCCAAATTGTGAAATTGCATAATTGTGATTATAAAAATAATATAGCATATATGTCTCTCTGCATCTTAAGTATCTCTTAAATGCCATTAGTTTAAGTAAAACTTATGTTAATGATTACCTAAAATGCCCTAATGATAATCTAGGGATAATTATCTACTTGCTATTTTCTTTTCCCAGCTTTCTTTGATCACCTTTCTTCATATCTATTGCATTTCAAAATATTAAATAAATATATGATGCAGCATCAAAATGTGATATTTTCCAAAAAAAAAAACAAATTATAAAAATTTTAAACGACTTATACAAATTTGAAATTTTCAACAATTTTATCCTGACTGTGTTATTAAACTCCACTAAGGAAAACTCAACTCCAAGCAAAGTATAGTTGTGTTAGCAACGATTCTTCATTATTTTTTAGACACATTTACCGTATTCCAAATTCATGAGCATAAGAATACTCATTCAATAGGAATTTATAGGGAAATAATAATTGTGTGAAAATCAGTATTCCAAATTCATTTTTTGTAATTAAACATAAGAATACTTATTCAATAGGAATTTATAGGGGAATAAAATAGTTATTCTAGTGAGTCATATGCACCATTAGATTTTTTATCAGCCAATTCTTATAGAGTTATAGTGATTCTGAAAACCATGAGTCAAAAGAACTTTGATACCTTAATATGACCATCATGAGCAATCAACAGATTGTCTGGCTTTAGATCACGATGCACCACATGCAATGAGTGCAAGTATTCCAGTGCAAGCACCTGCAGAATTATACCAAATTAGATAAGGACAGAGAGAAGGAAGAAAAAATTTGAGAAAAGAAATTTCAAATACATACTATTTCTGCTATGTAAATGCGAGCAACATCTTCATCCAAGCAACCTAAATTTCTAAGTAACGAGTAGAGGTCTCCACCATTCAAGTATTCCATCACAAGATACAAATTCTCCCGAGAGGTGAAGGAATAGAAAAATCGAACCTAGTATAACAAGCAATCCAATCAGAGAATGCTATTAAATGCTCCACTTGAGAGTAGGAAATAAAAAAAGAATTAGAAAAAATTGCTTACCACAAAAGGATTGCGAACTGAAATTAGAATGTTGCGTTCGGCCAATATACTCTCAACAGCATTTTTACGTATCATATCTGCTTTTTTTAAGACCTGAAAAAGAATATATGGATAATAACAACCAAGTCATCATCCATCAAACCAAGTTAACCCAACTATTTGCATTTGACTACATAAACCTTATGATCTATGCAAGGCTATCTCACCAGCGATATACTAACTCAGAACAATTAAATCGTTTTACTATATAGTTTTCTTTGGTCACCTATTCCTGAAATCTTCCATTTTCCGCCTTGATTAATTCAACTTTTCAATAATAACAATAACCCAATGCTAGGGGGAAAAACTTTGAAACATCCAGAAACTCATTCCTCTTAAGCATTTGTTAAGTGGTCATATGATCAAGTCTTAAACATGGTGCCAAAACATAATCACAAGCAGGGAAAGGGATTCCATGTTGAGGCAGGAATTTGATTTTTCATCCCTATCCAACTTGAGGAGTGAAGGAATTATAAGAGCGCCAATTGCAAGCGATATATAACATAGTGAGGATAAGGTTTCCAGTAAATATTGTGCAGAGCAAGTGGGTCATAGCAGAAAAAGGCATCCAAAATCAAGGCAGATGAATGTGGCAATACTGAAGCAGTTCAACTGCGCATCCCTAGTCACAGGTTTGAATCCTATGTTATCACCAAATTATGTCCTTATTTAATCATCCATATGGCAGCCCAATTATTGTTTCAATAGGTATCATTGTTTAGTTGTCTCAGGTTTGACTAGCGTATGCTTTGTGGTATGAGGGCCATGTGACATCTCACATAAACAAATCTTCAAGCGGCTGTAGGAGCATACCTAAAATTTATCAAACCCCTATTACAATTGTATCAGCATACACCACAACCACCCTCTGTAAATTATGCTAATTTTAAGCACTGACCAGCACACAAATTAAAGAATTTGAAAAATTAAGGATGGGAAACACTTTGATGTGACTTTCTCTGTCTACTGTGTCCCAACAAGTTGTCCTAACTAAAACAATAATAAAAACAGGAAAATGTTTAATAATGAGGCAAAAATAAGGATAAGGAATGCTTATAATGCTGGAATACACTCTTCAAAGCAAAAAACAAGTTCAAACATTGAAAAATGAAATAGCAAAGCTCAAAAAAGAAATGACATCTTTAGGAAACAATAATAGTAAATACCTTTATTGCAAAGAGATCCCCTGTAGTTCTTTTCTTAGCCAAAAAAACCCGACCATATGCCCCACGACTGATAGGCTTGATGATTTCAAAATCATCAATAGATGTTCTATCCTTGTTGGCATGATGAGGATCAGGACTCGCGCGCAAACTTCGAACTATGTCATCTTCTTCATCCATAACAGTAACTAATGCATCAGCCCTTTCCATCTCAAGTGGGGCTACTGAATCACAAAGCTGCAAGCACTTCTCACTATAGGACAGTATATATGCAAAAAGTGGAAAAGAGTCAAGATTTAGCAGCTGCAAGCACTTCTCACTACAGGGAAGCACATAGACAAACAGTGGAAAGCAGTCACATGATTGCAGGACGAGCAAAAGTAACAGGTCAGAAATGTACTAGTGGAAATAACTCCAAAATTTCATTAGTTCTCAGAACAAACATTCATGAAAATAAGAGGGAAAAATTGATAGTATGATGCATAGATTACCGATGGAGCTTCTCAATACGTGTTGCAAATGTTTGCACAGTAAGTGCCTCAAGCTTACGTCGATTCATAACTTCTTGTAGGTTTTCTAAACAAGAAACTAAATAATTCAAGGATCCTTCTCCATCCACAGAAGCATTTGCTATGCAGCGAGCAATATTAGCAAGTTTGTTCATCTACATCAATTTAGGAAAATTCAGTAACCACAATAAATAAGATGATCAGCAATACTGGCATTTTAGTTACAAAGATATGCAGTTGGAGAAACCAAGAATACGAAAATTTTAAAGTAATTTGAAGGAGTTATAATAGATTTAAATCGAGATTTGTAGTAATCAGTCCTTGCCCAGTACATATTTTTACAAATATTTGTTGTGAAATTAGTTGATCCTTCAAACATAACTCCACAGCAACATCAGCTGATCTTATTTTGCAAAACTACTCAAATAGAAAGATTATATTTGGATAAAGCAGTTGTAACTTGCAAATGAAACATTAAATTCCTAGGAACTGAAAGCAGATAGAGTTAAACAAGAAAATAACAGGTGATGTTTAAATTATACATTAAGATCCATGTAATTGTGAACCATTAAGATGACTTTTTTTCCTAAAATGGCTTTGTCAAGCAGTGGGTTCACAAAAGTAAACAAAAACTAGCAATTCAATCTCGTTGTAATAATAATTAATAAACATGAATTGTATGCAAAAAATAATAATAATAATAAATAAATACATGATTCAAAAAGAATAGGTGAAAAGCCAGCTTAAGCACCATGGAACAGATGAGCAAGTATTTGAATGTTCGTGTGCCATCAAATTCATAAAATGTGTGGGCATGCAAAATGAATCTGAATGATCACTATAAGATTTTTCATAAATTAGTTAATCACCTACAAAGGGGAACTCAAGAATCACTGATGGCACACTAACAATTGAGCCTATGCATTCAATCAAGCAATGATCACCTGTGAAAAATCATCACCCTCAGAAACAGCATTCATCCCTGTCAAAAGCATGTCTATATGAGTAGCCCTTGGTGTCATTAAAGGGGACCGTGGAGTCATGCTGCCTGCTGATGAAGTAGTCATTCCTTGATCGGATTTTGCACTAGGCCGAGTCTTGCAAGTCATTGATGGGAGATTTTTCAGGTCATCAAACAGAAGAGGATTCTCTGACTCATGAAGACAATCAACCATATCAGCCAAAGCTAAATGTGCCCAATCACTTAGTTTTGGAGACGGAATATCAGATTCTTCAGTTACACTTGAATTAGAAACTTTTGTAACATCTGGGTTCCCGTTGAGATTATGTAGATCTTTTTGTCCATAAGAGTCTATCATTTTCTCTAATTTTTCAGCTATTCTAATGAGACGCTCATCAACACTTAAGCCTTTCTGATCACATCTATCAGCAACAGCACATACCTTCGAGTGTTCTTCCACGTACAAAGTAGGAACATACTCTTCACAAATGCGACACATAATTGACCCCTCTTCAGAAATATTCTGCTGATCAGACCAAAAGCCCCATGAAACTTCATGTTGATGCTTGGAAGAAACAGATTTAGACCTGGGTGCACCAATAAGGCTACCTGGGTCAGGATGACTAGAGGCTATTAGCCTTTCATCTAAAGACCTTTTTAAGGAGTCAGTTTTAGCGTTGAGTGATACATCAACAATTGGACTAAACTCTTGCTGGTTCTTTGGTGCTGGTGAAGGTAGAGCCTTCCAAGAAGATATTCGCTCCCTAGTAGAAAATGGATCATCCTTTGCTATATCTTCTGAGAAGAAATCAACAGGTTTTATCTCTTGGCTTCTTTTCCATTTTAAGTTATGTTGCTCCTGACTATAGGACTTCCTTGCAACCCCTGCCTCCACCGAGTTTTTTTCAGATCTACTATATTTACCATCTTTGGGTGGGACAGATACTACCTCAGCAGAAAGCATGATTTTCGATCCTGGATCCATAACCATCCCATCCTCAGGAAACCCATGTTCCTTGTGAAATTGTAGCAACCTTGTGCATCTAGTAAGGATAAAAAGTATGTGTGTATAAAGCTTCTTAAGCATTCCTGAGGAAAGCTCCTGGCGACGGTCATCCAAATCTTGAACTATGCCTTCACATTGAAGCCAGAATTCACCAGGTGTCATAACACAACAGCTCCGAGCAAGTATCAACAAGTCCTCCAAAATTTCTTTCCACTCAGGATGAGTTTCTAGATTTTTCTCCATTATACTAACCAAATCACCAGCAAAGATTGCCAGATCTGAGTTCACTTCCTCCTTTGCCTTTTCAAATTTCACCTGAATAACTTTCAAGACTTCCTAAAAGGAACACAAGTCACAAGGCAAAATATTCAATCATCATATTCAAAAACTACAAATTTATATGAAAAAAAAAACATTGCCATGATAAGCCTGAAAGAAAATTCATTTACAGTGTTAACCTTCAAATTGTAAGTACTTCGAGGCTTCCAAAATGGAAATGGGCGTACACCTTTGGAGCTTAGCTCATGGGAAAAGCTTTTCACATCTCCGGGCATCTTCTTTCTCGGTGCACTGGTAGCCTGCATTATTTCTTTAAAGCGAGGAGATTCTGATTCCTTTGGTGTTTCACAAGCATCATATAGGGACTGTATGAACAACCATTGGAAACTATTATTGATTCCGTGATATGTGATTATCAAAAGATACGTGGCAAAATATGATACTATTTCTTTAAAATGAATAATAGTTTGTAGCTTAAACATTAAAAGCAGCTTGTCTACCTCCACTTCTGAAGCAAATGTAGCATTGCTTTTCAAATCAACATATTTACCCCGTGATGCATTAGCTTTTCCTGCAAAGAAAAATAAAATGATGTATTATCAATATGGTAGAGATCTGCTTGACATCAATAACAATCTCAAGCTTCCTATCATAAGATTCAGAACTATAGAAATACTCTGTGAGTAACAAGCAACACAGTGGTAGATAAAAACTACCTCATGTAGCAATATTTGGTGGGCATGGTCTGATTTAAATTGGTTTGATTTTCTTTGAAGGACAAAAATCAATACATTACATATTTCTACTTTCTGTTTTCTGAATTTAAAAGGATCGTGTGAATTAGTCATGCATACATCACAACTAACTCCACAACTATCAACATCAATGCTGTTATACCCACAATATCAACCTCTGAGAAAAATATGACAAACATAATTTTTCACATAACCTAGATAAAATTTCACAACTCTAATATAACTTGTAGAACAATTGAGACCATCTATATATATTACAATATCATAGTATCTGTTCATGTATGTATATTTGATATCTCGGTCTTTGGTTTCAGCACCCACTCCCAAGCAAGTAAAGATTATATCAGCATATTAACATTCAGCCAAGTTTAGCAATAAAAATCTGCACATAAAAACCCACTGAAGTAAGACACCATAAGCAACAAGGTGAACCAAACAACAGCCGATACTTGAAAGTCTAAAAGTTTCATGCCAGATCATAGTGAAAAAGGGTGATCCTTAAAAGAAATTAAATTGATAGCAATTCATATGCAAAAAAAAATACTTACAACCCTTTAAGATAAATAAAAATATCACTTAAAACAAAAATAATAATAATAATAAATAAAAATAAAAATATATAACAAAGGAACCAAGGACTTGCCTGTTGAAATGATCAAGAATACACAAAGAAAGTGAAGAAAAACCTATAACCAAACCCTTTTCAACTCTCATCGTAAGCATTATAAACAAAATAGCAGGCCAATTTGTGTTTTTATTAATACTTTAATGATCCCTTAGCTAATTATTCTCTAAACAGTGAAATATTTCTAAAATTAAGTTACTCTGGTCACAGATTCATTACTTTCCATTATGCTAGATAAATTAGGCTGAGTGGAGATAGGATCTCTTACATTCCCCAACAGATGGCCAAATGCAGAAGAAAAAGCACGAAGACAAAGCCATGTGGTAACCAACCAGCAAAGTCACAAGATATGGAAAGAAGCAAATACTCAGGTTTTACGAACAGATACAAGGCAGACTAATTTGATCCAATTGGCTTGCAGCTAAATACTGCAGTTGCTAAGGATATACAGTTTATTGAAGAAAGAATTCTGCACATCTTTTTGGCTTCCCAAAATCCGTTTGAATTCATATCAGATCTAATTTTTGTGATTTAGGATATCTCAAAAGTGACCTTCATTCAATCTGTCATATCCTTCTATTTTACAACAAAGTAGGAAGCAGTATAGCAGTATAGGGTGTTTAAATATTGAATATTTGTTAGCAATGTTACAATCACGGGACAGTATCGAGGGTTCGATTAGAATAGAATATTAATCTAATAAATTAACAACTTAATTCGTCATCTACAAAATGAATTGTCATATCAAAAACCAATGTTGACGCTACATACACGTAGTCATCTGAGCAGCAGAAAGTTACCAATGTTGCCCTGCCGCTCAAATGGAGCATCCGCACTAATTGTCGACCACTGCTTTGCCCCGCTTGTGCCACGATCAACCCAATAGCTAGTAGACGACTCGGCGACCTTTACTGCAGTCCTTCCATCCTTCTTCGTTCCTGTACTACTAACACCGACTGCCTTGCCTCCAGTCATCGAAATATACCCGGTAGCTCTGGACAAATTGCTGCTCCCTATGCCCGACATCCTATGCTCTCCGCGGGAGCCCTCCTGCGGCAACGGCCCGGATCTAGTCTTGATCCGGTTAAGACCAAGAGAGGAAGCCAGGATCGGGGAGAAGGCCGCGATAGGGGGCGCCCCTTCGGCGTCCTTAACCTCCACGGCCACAGTCGCCGGCGTACTCCGGAGCTTGGAGAGGGCGGAGGGGGCAGTCGGAGGGGAAGGTTTTGGGGAAGGGGAATTTGCGGCCTCCTTCCCCTTGGACTCCTTCCCATCCTTATCCTTCTTCTTGTGAAGCTGCTGCTGCAGGTGGTGCTTCTCGACGGCGTTGCGGATGACAGTATGGCGGGGGGAGGAAACGGAGGAGGGGGATTTGGACTTCTTCTTTTTGGATCTGGTGGAGGAGGTGAAGGTGAAGGCAGACCCGCGGGGGCTGTTGGATCCGTCGGGGCTGGAGGAAGAATCGGACTTCTTGGACGAGAAGAAGCGCGCCTTGAACACCATCGCCCAGTCTCGTTGCCCCTGCCTCGTCTCGCAGCTGCTGCGACCGAGGGGGCGTCAGCAATGGCAGAGAAAGAAGACGGGGACGAAGAGGGTCGGGAGGGATAGGAGAGGGTTTAGGTTTTCTAACTATAAGTATTTGTTTATAAGTGGAGTTACATCTATTGAAAAATAAAAACATTGTTATTTATATTTAAAAATTACTTTTAGACAACGCTTTTATAAAATCGTTGTCGTTGACTCCCAAAAAAAATTAATAGACAACGTTTATTTGGAAAACCGTTGTCTTTAAAAAAATTTAAAAAATATAGACAACGCTTTTCACTAAAAGCGTTGTAAAAGGAAAAAAGACAACACTTTTTTTAAAAAACGTTATCTTTTCAGTGTTGTTAAATCCCAAAATTCTAGTAGTGTGACAATAAAAATTTAAGGTTTTGAGATTAATCAATTTGCCACAAATAAGATAGAATTCAAAGAAATGTCAAGTTAAGACTTTGATATTTTCTAGGAATATGGGGGGCAACTTATGCTTATTTTAGTATAATTGTTAAGGAATATAATAACACTTAGATGAAAATCTAGGTAGGCTCTTTGTACAATAATCATCATATGTTATGTGTCTTATCATATGCCATGATATCATATCTTACATTCATATTATATATTTTGAAAAATGTTATATATCATGCTATACATACACCATTATTTATGATAGTCTTTCTTTTGAAAGTATGTATTTGATGTATGTCATGATCATATCATGCATTGTTTTTAATTCTTTGTAATTGAAAACAATGACATTAATTGACATCTTAAGTAGGATGATCAAAGTTAAATTTCGATGTCTGATCCTTTAGGTTTAGGTAAAACCTATTTTACATCTCACAATATCATAAGATGACTTGTATGTGTATTGAGACGCATTATATATGAGTGAGATGTTAAGAGGATGAACAAAACTAAGATGTTGATTTAGTACATCTATTTGAGCTTTAGTTTTATTAAAATACATGGATTTTAGAAGTTCAATAATGGAGAAAGATAATGTACAGGTCATGTACATTTAACACAAAGATTGTGGCTGAAAATTATTTTTAAAAAAATTTTAGAAAACCTTGATAAAGTATATTTGTTGATAGAATTACCATTGATTAGTTAGACACAAAGTTAGAGTGAAACATTAAAGCTTTTAATGATTTTTAAATGTATGTCATTCTTTGAAAATATGATATATTTTATAGAAAACTATTTTTCCCTAATAGTATGTGACATAAGTAATATATATGTGAAATTTTATGATTTTTCGAATATCATACAATTATTTATGGATTTTGATCTGAAATTGAATTAGAGAAATTAGATACTCTAATCGATTGGAAACTGTTCCCAATCGTGGGCCTGGCGTAATCGATTGGCAACTCAAGTCAATCAATTAGCACTGATTAGAATCAATTGGTAGTTAAAATCAATCGACTAGCAGTGTTGTGTTGGCTAAAATGGTCTGATTTCAGTCTATTAAATCATGTTTAGGTCATTTAACTATTTCTAACCCTCTAAAGTGCTTAGGTAAGCATTTAAGGGTAATTTGCTTAATAAAAAATAAGAAAGGAATGGTTAAAAGAGACTAATTTAGAGTTAAGGAGGAGATTTAGATTCAAGGATAATTTTTAACCTCATGACTTCAAATTTTAGAATTTCCTAAAGGTTTAGGACTCCAAATTATTGTTGGTACAATGATAGAAATTGGAGCATACTATGAGGAGACAATGGAAGGGTATGAGACCTTCATTGTAAAGTTTGAATAATGAAAGGATGAGTCTTGGGGAGAAGATTTCTAATGTATGTTAAAGGAGGAGAAAAATATTTGGTTCAAGTTAGGAAATCCTCATTTATGCTTTGGCATGGGATGAAGGAAGTTGGGCTAATATGGGTTAACCTAACTTAAACATATTGTCAAACATCAAAAAGGAAAAGATTATTGGTTCAATCGTCCTTGGGTTAAGGTTGACTAGTTTGACTAAGCTCAAGTTGGCTCGAGCTTGAGTTTCAATGTTTGATAATATGTAAGAGAGAAGTCAAGTAGGTCAAGGGAGGACTGGATACTTGTCCAAGAAAGTCCTAACTGGAGGTTTAGCAATGGGAAGTCCTAACTAGAGGTTAAGTAAAGGGAAGTCCTAACTGAAGTTAGGAACAGAAAAGTCCTAGTAAGTGAAGCTAGACAGTAAAAGTTCTAGCAGGGCTAGGCAGTAAAAATCTAGTTGAAAACTAGGCAATTGAAGTCCTAGTAAAGGTAGGTAGTTAAGACCTAGTTGGGAATTAGACAATGAAAGTCAGTGATGACCTAGTTGGGAACTAGGCAATGGAAGTCCTAGTGAGGCTAGACAAGGGAAAGTCTCAAAGATTAACCAGACACTTGGTAATTGAAAGTCCAAGTGGAAGTTGACACGAGATGAAAAGTCCCAATGGGTCAAGGTTGACGGACGTTAAGTAATGGAGAGTCACAACGAGTCATAGTTGACTGATGTTGGGCAAAAGAACTCTAATTTCGGGTGTTAGAGATAGGCAATCAATTAGGGTGATTACCCTAAGGCCAATCAATTGGGTCAATCAATTATCCAATATCTTTGCAAGAGCACAGAAAGTGCTAGAATCAATTGGCTAATTAATTCAACATGCTAATAGATTAAGGTAATCGTCTAGGGAGGTTTTCACTAACAAACAGAAGGTTGCTGAATTGATTTGGCTAATCAATTAAACATGGGTTAATTGATTGGGCTAATAGATTATGAGTATTTTCTCTCAAGTACAGAAGCTTCCAAATTAATTAAAAGTTGCCAAATCGATTAGTATGACTCACCAATCGATTAGATGGGCGAAAAAGAGCCGTTCTACAGGTTTTGAACGGTTAGATGACATGGTTGTTGATTAGGGGGGAAGCTTAATCGATTAAGAGGCATTTTTCAGTCCGAGAAAAATCCTAGAAAAGGGGTTTTCACAAATAGTTGTTCCTGCTGGTTCTTAGTTATTTTGGAGCAAAGTGCTGCTGCATTTCTGAGTCAACAAAAAGTATTTTTGAACAGTAAGAGATCAAGAGTAAGGTGTTCATTGTATCTATATTTACTTCCTTATTCTTGTTGTATTCTCATGTATTCTTTTTTGTTCTCGTGCTTGAGCTTGTACAAGGTTTCTTCTCCTCTAGAAAGAAGGTTTTCATAATACATCTGCGAAAGTGAAGAGTGGACCCTTAGATTAGTCACCTCAAGGAGGTGGATGCCAAGTAAAATTCAAGCATTAGCATTAGTGAGTCTTCGTCTTCAAGTTTCTACTGCAAATCAAGTTCGAAGAAGCGAATGAAGTTATTCACCCTCCCTCTATCTCTCTATATGTCCTAATACTCTAGACTCTCATAAGTGAGTTTGAGACCTTGCTTGTGAAGGGTAATAAAACTTTACAAGATTTTTATCTAGAGTAATTTTGATTGTCAGCCAAATGAGATCTTATGGAGGAAAGATCACTGATACAATTATTATTTCAAAAGTTTATGAAGTTTGACTCCTAAATATGATTACATAGTAACTACGATTAAGAAGACTAAAACTCTCTCTATTTTCTCTTTTGATGAATTAATGAGTTCTTTGTAAACTCACGAGGCAAGACGTAATAGATCAGCTGAGAAGAATGAAGAAAAGACATTTCAAGCTTCTTAAGTGAAGGGAGAGATAGAAAAAAAAAAAACTTTGCTGCAGAGGTCGTGAAAGAGGAGGTTTTCGTGGTAGAGGACAAGACAAAGGAAGAAGTCATTAATGGACAAGAAAGGCAATTCAACGGAGATAAAAAAAATGGAATAAAAATTTCATTTATTGTTATGGTTGCAAAAGATTTGGGCATATAAAGATCAATTGCAGAAATAACTCACAAGTAAATTATGTGAGAGAAAAAAAAAGAGGAAAGTAAGTTATTTATAATTCATTCTCATTCTAACGAAGTTCAAAATAATATTTGGTTTTTGGATAGTAGATGTTTGAATCACATGCTTGACAATAAGTCATTATTTAAAGAGCTTGATGAGTTGTAGAAGATGTTAGTAAAACTTAGAGATAATAAGCAAATACAGATCGAAGGCAAAGATACTGTTGTCGTGGAAACTAGCAATGGTAAAGTAAAATTACTTTACAATGTCTATTTTATTCCTAGTTTGGCACATAGTTTATTAAGTGTTAGGCAATTGATGATGGGTGGCTATGCAATTTTATTTGATAACGGAGCTTGTATTATTACTGAGACAATCTATTATTAGTGTGTAGATGATAAAAAAAAAATATGACATTTCTACTAAAGATCTCTAATGTGGGAAACCAAATTTTTATTGTTAGTGAAGATAATGAATCCAAGATGTGTCACTTGAGATATAAGCATCTCAACATCAAAGACATGCAGATTTTAAATCAAAAAGGTATGATCTTTGGATTACTTCAAATTAGTTCTCTTAGTTTATATGAAGGATGTGTTTATGGAAAACAAACAAGTAAGTGTTTTCCAAGTGGACAATCATGGAGAGCTTCAGAATATTTTGAGTTAATTCATGTTGATTTATGTGGGCCTATGGGAACTTCATCGCTTGATAGGAGTAAATATTTTTTGATGTTTAATGATGATTTTAGTCGAATGAGTTGAGTTTATTTTCTAACAAACAAGTCAAAGACTTTTGAAATTTTAAAAAATTCAAGGCACTTGTGGAAAATCAGAAGGGTACCTTAATAAAGATTCTTCGTACAGATCGAGGAGGTGAGTTCTCATCTAAGAAATTTAATAAATTTTGTGAAGAATATGGTATCTACAGGGAGTTGACAACGCCTTATATACAAGAATAAAATGGTATATCCGAACGAAAAAATTGAATAGTTATAGAAATGGCTAGAAGTTTGTTAAATATCAGAGAACTTCCAAATCTTTTCTGAGCTGAAGTGGTGGCCAGATAGTTTACTTGCTGAATATTTGTCCAATAAGGGTTGTGTTGGTCCCCTGGGTGGTTTTGATGTGACCAACTTAGTTAGGTTAGATCCTGCT
>JBAMIE010000098.1:8907455-8922777 GCA_037177295.1 Kaempferia parviflora
CGCAAAGCGTGACGGGCGCAAGGCGAAGCGGGCGCGCGTGCAGGAGGGAGAAGAAGGGAAAAAAAAAATAAAAGAAAAAGAAAAATAACAGTAGGCGCTTATAGTCGCTTAAATAAGGGTGCTCAGGATAACAGGACTGTATATATATATATATTCATTTTTATATATAGAAATTAATATTCATATTTATTTTCCAAAAGAAACTAGTTCGGAAAGATTAGTTTTTGTATTTAGAAATTGTCGTAAATGTGTCATTACTTTTTATGGACGCGTGTTAATTTCATGAAATTGAATTGGAGTTATTAATCTTTTATTAACATGTACTAATTTTATTATATATATTGTTTTGTATATTTATCTTTAATTTTTGGATATTATAAAAAATTGTATATAGAAATTAGCTATGCCGAAATGAATGACAGGATATCAAAATCGAGACATTTTAAATAAATGTTGATAGAAATATCAAAATGTTTTTTTTTCTTGATAAGATAGAGCAGTGAAATTCGGTTGATCGGCTATCGTTACGAGCATTTTTGATTTATCCAAGCACTTTTTGATCAGCTATTCGTTAGTGAGAAATTTTTATGGGACTTGATCAGGCACCCAAGTGCTTAAGTTAGATATTTGATGTTAATTAAAAAAAACAGCTAAATTATTATAAATAAATAAATGAATAAAATTTTTTTGTGCAATTTACAAAGTTTCTAATGAATTAATTAAGTACATTCAAAAAAAGGAAGATTAACCCAAACTACAAAAAATCGTTTTGTGGTAGTAAGAAATTAATGAATCAAACGTTAACTCATCACTCTAAACTCAAATTAAAGCAGATCTAGAGGAGATGAAAGAGATTCATTGGCGGCCAACTATCCCTGTCGATGCCTAGTGTTTGAAAGTAGAATGGAAAAATTGATGGAATGGAGGAAAGATGTTCACTGTGAATGAGACTTTATTTTCATATTAGAAGTTTTATAACTTTATGGTTAATTTATATTATTTTATAAGTATGCATGTTGTGAACAAATATATGAGAAGAGACTTTCTCTCTCATGTGTAGGTGCGTAAGGGGTAAATCTATGTCCCCTCGGGGTGATGCGATGGTTAAGGCATGAGAGCTTGCCACATGAGGTCTAGAGGTCGAATCTCGGTGAGCCCGAGCATATACCTCCCCCATGTCTTAACCATTTACACTTATGGCTAGTAGCCACCCGTGATTTACCTCCTCCGTGTTGGCCCTAGAACGGGTTGGCGGAGACGCTGGGGGCGAGCGCATTCACTTTTTGCCATGTAAGGGGTAAATCTATAGCCAGATTTATCCTAACCAAGTTGGCTAGGGATGACAATTTCACTCGAACCCGATGGAGGATTCAATATTTGACCCGAATGGAAGAAGGTATGGAGGAATATATATATACGGAAATTTTAGCTTGCACACCTTTATGTGCGTGGACGACATCCGACGTGGAGAGCCAACGTAGCGCTCAATCAAATTTTTTATTCGTTGTTCTTTCTCCTGCATGCAAATTGCACACTCTCTCCTGCATGTAGTGTGACGCTGTTTTTTTATAAAAAAAACAGCTCAATGTGGAGTTATTTTTCAAAAAACAGCTCTCTCGTGTAGCTGTTTTTGGAAAAAACAGTTCCACGAGGGAGCTATTTTTCTCCTGCAGCTCAATGTGTGACGCTGTTTTGGAAAAATAACACCACACTGTATGCAAGAGAGAGAGAGTGCAGTCTGCATGTAGGAGAGAGAACAACGAATAAAAAAATTGATTGAGCACTGCGTTGGCTCTCCACGTTTGATGTCGCCCACGTTCGTGCACATAAAGGTGTGCAGGCTAAAATTTCTGTATATGTGTGTGTACATATATTTGAAGCTAAATAGATGTTTATTATATATATATATATATATATATATCCGATCCTTTAACGAGTATAGGTATATCCATCGGATATCCTATATACCCAATGGGTATGAGAACGAAGGATATAGAATCCGAACTGAACCTGATCCATTATCATCCCTAAAGTTGGCTCATGTGTGAGCACGACCTATACACGCCCAAATGAATTAACTGGTATTGTACCACCTAAATGATTCTTTTGCTCAAATGTAATATAATGCATTAACGCTTAATGTGACTAATAAGAAACACACATTAATATAATGCAAGTGGCATTCTTGAGCAAACAAAAAAGTAACGTTATAAGGTACCCTATAAAAGGCCTTGAGGATGAGAGGAAAAGAAATAAGGAAAAAAAGAGAATACTCCATCCATTTTCCCTCTCTCTCTCTTCCTTTCTGTCGTGCATCTGATCTTGCTCGGTATAATACTGGCGATAACATTTATGAAATCATTTAGTTCATTGCGACCGCTAGTGCTTAGTAGAGACTCACTATTCGCGGTTGTATCCTGACAAACAAATGACCCAAAGTCAACCTTGCAACACCACTTGAGGTGGGTGAATATGTTTTAAAGAGACCACGTTGAACACAGATCTCAATCTCTTGATTTTTGAACCCTCAGAAACTCAATCAGACTTGGTAGTTAGGTGACTTCTCTCCCGACTCCACTCGGACTTTGGTGAACTCGGTTGCATGCACAGACAACCGAGCATCTCGTCTTGGTCTAACCTTTAAGGTTGATAGTTTGAGATTATCAGCTCAGGCCGCTCAACAGATAAGTCTGATTTGATTTGTATTTTTCAATTTGGACTATAATTATCTACGACAAATATATTCTCCAACAATATTAAAATAGATTCGATTTTGTTGAGATGGTCATAGAAAGTGTTGAGGTGCAACAGATTCATCACATGAAGGCTCCCTCCACCCTGATTGAAAATATTCCAATCAACCACGGGGAAAAGCCAAAGAAGTTCACTAGGTTGTACTTCAAGATGTGGCAACAAAAGATGCTCTTCTACCTCAATCTGGCCCAGTTATTAACCGAAGAACCTCCCAAGCATGTTGACGATGGTACTGATGTCCAGATCATCAGTGAGTAGAGGCTTAGACTTATTCTGAGTTCCTATGTCAAAACTACACCCTCAATTTCCTTGCCGACTCACTATTCATTATGTACAATATGAAGAGAATGGTGAAGGAACTGTGAGAATCTTTGGATAAGAAGTACAAGAGACAGAGGATACGGGAGCCAAGAAATTGATTGTGGGTCGATTCTTGGATTACAAGATGGTTGACTCCATGACGATGATTAGCCAAGTTCAGGAACTTCAAGTAATCTTGCATGAGATCCATTCGGAAGGTATGGTTCTGAGTGAAACCTTCTAGGTGGTTGCAATCATTAAGAAGCTGCCTCCCGATTGGAAGGAATTCAAAAATTACCTAAAGCACAGTGGAAAGAGATGAACATGGAAGAACACATTGTTAGATTTCGTATTGAAAAAGACAATAGGAGTGCAGAGAGAAAGTTGTTCTCTCATGCTATTGTAAAAGCCAAGGAGGTTGAGCACTGCCAAAACTCGAAATGGAAAAATCTCAATTCTTCCAAGATGGGACGCAGAGGAGGCATAAACAAGAATAAATTCTCTAAGAAGTGCTTCAACTGTGACATAATCGGTAACAAATCTTCAGAATGCAAAAAACCGAAGAAGAATCAGAAAGACAACCTGAACAAGAGATCAGAAATGGATGACCTTTGCGTCGTGGTCTCTGAACTGAACCCAGTGGGTTCAAATCCGCGGCAATGGTGGATCGATACTAGAGCCACCAGAAAAATCTGCTGTAACAAGAAGCTGCTTGACAACTTTGAAGAAATCAAAGATGGAGAGAAATTGTTCATGGGGAACTCAGCACCCTTGGACATCATGGGACAAGGAAAAGTGATGCTGAAGCTGACCTTAGGCAAGGAGTTAACTCTCAACAATATGTTGTATGTTCCGGAGATTTGAAAGAATCTAGTGTCTGGATCATTGTTAAGCAAGCATGACTTCCACATTGTTTTTAAGTCGGACAGAGTTGTTTTGTCCAAAAATGGAATATTTTTAGGAAAGGGTTATGTAACCGATGAACTGTTTAAGCTAAGTGTAATGACGATTATGTCTTAGGTTAATAAAACTACAAACTCTTCTATTTATATGCTTAAGTCTTCATGTTTATGGTATGGTAAAGTAGAACATATTAACTAAGATGTGTTACGTAGATTAATTAACATGCAAATTAAAGCATACCAACATTCCATCTTGACTCGAAACACAAGTGTAAAATCTGTGTTGAAGCGAAAAGACAAGGTCATCCTTTCAACATATTGAAAAGGGCAACTAACCACTCAGCTTAATTTACACCGACGTGTGCGACCTAAAAGGTACACCGACATGTGGTGGGAATAAGTACTTCATTACTTTTGTAGAAGATAACACAAGATACTGTTATATTTATCTTCTTAAAAGTAAGGATGAAGGTATAGAGAAATTTGTTCTCTATAAGAGTGAGACTGAAAACCAACTTAATAGGAAGATTAAGATTGTTCGAAGTGACCAAATGGTGAATATGTATCATCATTCACTGAGTTGTGTGTTGAACATAGGATCAGACACAAAATAACAACTCCTTATACTTTTCAGCAAAATGGAATTGCTGAGTGAAAGAATCACACTCTTAAGGAGATGATGAATGCTCTTCTATTGAGCTCTGGACTGTCAGAGTTCATGTGGGAGAAAGCTGTGTTAACAGATAATTTACCTTTTAAATAAGGTGTCCCGGAAAAAAATAGATAAGAGCACTTATGAGTTGTGGAATAGAAGACAACTGTCTTATAAATATTTACGAATATGAGGGTGTTTCGCTAAAGTTTTGGTGCATGATCCAAAAAAAATTAAGATAAGACCAAAAACTATTTATTGCATATTTATTGGATATGCACATAATAGCAATGTGTATCAATTTTTTATGTATGAGTTACAAATACCAGATATACACAAAAACTTGATAATATAATCGAGAAATGCGTTGTTCTTCGAGCATGTATTTCCATATAAGACCCAAGAGGAAAAAAAAAATAGGATTATGAAACAGAAGAAGATGAAGATGAACCAATTAAGGTTGAGCTCAGACGAAATAAAAGAGTTCGGGTGAAAAATCCTATAGAACAGATTTTATCACTTTTGTATCGGAAAGTGAGTCCCGAAGTTATTCAGAAGCAGTAAACGCTTCTAATGTACCTCATTAGAAAGAGAAAATTGCATCTGAGATAGGTTTTATCTTGTTGGGACCTTGACGCCAGCTAGAGGGGGTGAATAGCCGCTCACCCACTTTGGTTCGCTTTCAACACTCGTTAGTGCACAGCGGAATATACAAAATAAACTAACAATAGAAAGCTAACATAGAACTACAAGGACAAGAAGAACAAACCCAATGACACGTTTGCGTAACGTGGTTCGAAGATAACTTACTCCTACTCCACGGTGTATCCATAAGGTGGATGATCCCTATGATCCTTTAGTAGATCAATCCCCGGCAAAAATTAGCTAGCTCGAACTCTCCTTCTCGGTGAAGAAACCTCGCCACAAACCTTCTGAGATCTCTCGGATGCGTTTGGATTGCTCTTGAACTTTGTATACTACTAATAGTAATAGGGGTTAACCACCTCCGACCAGTCGACTGCCCTATTTAGTAGTTGACTAGTCCTCTATCGAATTCGACCGTTACATGCCAATGGCTTGATACCAGTCGACTGGTGTTAGGACCAATCGACTGCTCCACAAGGTTTGAGCAAACAGAAACATTTTGTTCACTTCTAGCCGCATACCAGTTGACTAATGCAACCATCAGTCAACTAGTACACCCTAACACTAGGGTTTTACCCTCGAGTACACTCACAACACTCGTCCTCGCTAGCACAGCTCTCGACCTTACCTTTTAGCCTCCTCCATTAGTCTTGCGTCCCTCAGATATCTCCCCATCCTTCACACCTTACCTTCAAGAGCTTCCATTGGCCTTGCCCTTATTGTCGGGTCTTCCAATGCCAAGAGACCACACCTCTAGGACTTCAACCTTGTCAAGTTACACTTGGACTTACGTTGTCAAGACTACATACTTGGAATTATACCACCAAGACTCACCCTTGGATTTTTTTCTTGTTGTACCTGTATCCTACGCACTCTCAATGCATATCAAATATAATAGTAAACTTAACTTAAACCTTTGCCTAAACATCAAAACCTAGGGCACTCAGATTGCTCCAATATATCTTGTAAAATCACACCTGGGAACTTATGGATCTTCCTCCGGAAAGTAAACCACTAGGTTATAAGTGGATCTTCAAGAAGAAAATGAAGTTAGATGACACGATTGATAAGTATAATGCCAAATTGGTAATCAAAGGATATCGACAATGAGAAGATCTTAATTACTTTAATACATATTCTTCGGTATCGAGAATAACTTCCATTAGAGTGTTGTTGGCTATTGTCGCTCTATGGAATTTAGAAATACATCAAATGTATATAAAGATAACATTTCTAAATGAGAATTTAGAGGAGAAAATTTATATGAAGCAACCTGAGGGGTTTTCAGTGCTAGGACAAAAAAACAATATTTATATATTGGTAAAGTCGTTATACGGCTTGAAACAAGTACCAAAGCAATGACATAAGAAATTTAATATTTCCATGAAGAATGTGGATTCAAAATCAATGAATGCGATTAATGTGTCTACATGAAAGCTACAAAGAATAATTATGTCTTCTTATGTCTATTTGTAGATGACATACTTATCATTGTGAGTAATACTAAGATAATCAAATCCACTAAATATATTGAACTCAAAATTTAACATGAAAGACATGAGCCTAGTTGGTGTGATTCTATGAATCAAAATTATTAGAACAATATAAGGACTTGTTCTTAGTCAGTCCCACTACATAGACAAGATTCTTGAGAAATTCACCAAGGGTGATACTGTATTGGTACGAACGCCGATAGATATGAGTCAATATCTATCAAAAAATCGAGGAGAGTATCTATCAGATAGAGAGTATTCTTGAGTGATTTGAAGTCTGATGTACCTGGTCAATTGTATATGACCTTCATCTTTTAGCTAAGAGCTGAGAGGTCCCAGAACCTAAAGATATGATGCTACTGATCCGAGTTGACTCCAAATCCATCCTGCATAGAATCAAGATAAATTATATGTTGAGGGCGAGCGAATCGCCTTTTGAGAGGTCGAGGTCTGCATTCAATGGAGTCTCCTTGAAATAGATTCATCCACCTCCGGCGATTCTGCGAGATTGAATTTGGATCGTATGCTCCCTAGGATACAATGACAAACCGTGAGTCTCCACCGAGCACTAGTGGTCGCGGGTGTTGGTGCCCCAGGTTTGTTTTGATGTGATCAACCAAGTTAGATTAGGTTCTGTGGTGTTCTAACCTTTTGTCTAAGCGTGCAGGAGCTTAGGAACACAAGAAGTCGAGCGAAAGATGCGGCGGATAAGAAGGATGGCACGGGAAGAGAGTCGAGGGACGTGAAGCTGCAGAATAGTACACCAGTGGAGTGAGAAGTATGCACACGACAGTCTGAGGGACGAGACACAAAGTTGACTTCGGTAGGTCCGGGGTGCTCGGACCACCTAGGGTGCCTGAGTGGTCCGCGTCGCGTAGCCGTTACATGGTGGTGCCAGATCAGCAATGGTCCGGGAGTCCGGAAGTGGATAAAACATTATCCACAGCTCGTTGACTAACCGTTTGTGGATGGATAGAATTTATCCACCTGGAGGCGCCCAGACTGGTCCGAGCGCCTGGAAAGGCTCTGAGATAGATTTTACTAGAGGTTATAAATAGAGCCCTAGTTCACATTGTTTTAAGATAACACTTGTACTCAAATTCTTTCTGTTCTGTTTTCATTTACTGTGCTCTCAACGCTTGTAAGAGACTTCTCCGCCTACGACGAAAGGAGATCTTTTTAGTGCATTTCATCTGTCTTGGATTAACAACCTTCCCGGTTGTAACCAAGTAAATTTTGGTAGTCTCTTTACTTTTATGCAATTTAGTCTTATCTTTTCAACAAGTGTTTTTAATTAAAGTCGAAAGTTGTGAGAAAGATATTCTTTTTATTTAACAGGTAATTCATCCCCCTCTTGTCTGTCGCAAAGATCCTACAGTGGTGAACTGAATGAGTTCTTGAATATTATCGCCAATATTCTACCCAGCAAGAGATGCACGATAGAGAGAATGAGAGAAGGGGGAAGGTGGATGGAGTATTCTCCTTTTTCTTTATTTCTTTCCTCTTATCCTCAAGGCCTTTTATATGGTGCATGTTACTTTTTTATTTACTAAAGAAACGCCACATTCATTATATTAATATGCATTTCTTATTAATCACATTAAGCGTTAATGTATTATATTTGAGCAAAAGAATAATTTAGGTGGTAAAATGTCTATTAATTTGTTTGGACGCACGCAAGTTGTGCTCACACACGAGCCAACTTGGTTTAGGATAAATCAAGGCCCTAGATTTGCCCCCTGTGCACCTACACATGAGAGAGAACATCTCCCATGCATTTGTTCACAACATGCGCACTTGTGAAATAATATAAACCAATCATAGAGTCTTGAAACATCTAATATAGGACTAAAGTCTCATTCACGATGAAGTCTCCTTCCTCCATTCCACCTCTTTTTCCATTCACCTTTCTAACGATCCCCCATATGAATTGAAACAGGGAATGTGATAATATTTAGCAGTTGAGTCTAATATAGGATAGGTAGGTTTCACCCTTTAAACCTTCCCTTGTGAAGATCTGTTTGCTTATTGACTAATAGTAGATACGATATTCTTGAACTGTTCTGCCGTCTATGTAAACATTGATATATCTCACCAGGATTCTTCTTGGTACAATTCAGTTCTCATGAGTGTGTTCATTCTTCACTATGAACATCCCTACTTCTGTGAAAAGCTCTGAGAATTTAGCCTCTAATTCTTTTCGAAGCGGCCCCACTTGCCCCCATCCACTTGCCTCCTTAGTCGCCATAATTTTCCTCCTCTGTATTGATCTTGAGATATACTAACAGGGATGCTAGAGCGAGCGCTTCACCTTTTACCACGGATAAACTATATCTCAAAAGATACTTTCCAATCATTTTCCATACAAATACATATTTTAGATAACTTCATATAGATAATATCAGTTTTCTGCAATTGGTAGCAATTTTTTTTTTTTTTTTTAAAAACAGACTCTAATCAAATTAATAACATGCATCCTTAGATGAAACGAAAGAACAGAGATTGCTGGCAATTAGTTGAGGTCGAAGAATAGCTCGTTCTTCGTCGAGCACTCAGTCTAATCAATCAATAAACAATCAGGGAAAAAAACTTGGATGAACTGATGATTAATCTGAAAATTTCCAGAATAAAGCAAGTAAATACCTTTTAAATTTATCATGAGAGTAAATATAACACATTTATTATAATTTTAAACAATACTAAACACTTCAGGTCTTACTCAATTGTAGCTTCGCTACAATTTAAAGAACCATCTAAAACCTCAAGGATGAGCAATAGATGATGGTCATTGTGATAGTATGTGCCGAACAAAGATACAAAAGGAGCAATAAGAATCTTTCATTCGGTGAGCTTGAGAGAAACTTGTACATGCTTCAATGGCGATATGATTCCTCTTGCAGGCCGGATGAAGGTATAAGGTAGCAAAGAGGAGGAATGCGACCAGAGGTCCATTTTGGAAGTCTATTTTATTGCAGTTGAGAGCGACAATCATCGATAATATGATAGGAAAAAGAATTATGACAGTGATGACTCCCAAGGAGATCTGAGAGTGATCTTTCCACAATTCCCGACATCTAGCTTGTCGAATTGATTGGAAATCAGCTTGATGTCATTATCAGAAACCTTTTCCATCTCCTTGAGCTTGTAAATGACAAACTCTGATTTACTACAGAGAATTATATAAAGAAGATAAGTCGCATGATAGAACAAATTGTGGCTAGAGAAAAATAGCAAAAGAATAAAGCAGATAAAGAAATCCACAATAAATCTGAGAACTGGAAACATGTTTGATCATACAGAAAGATATTAGGAGGAAAAAAAATAGTAGAAAAGAAAGGGGGAAATTGAGAGTAAACTAAATGAAAGAAATCAAAAGAAAAAGGAAACAAGACGAAGAAAGATTGAAAATTGTTGTCCATAAAAAAAGGTGAACTTCCTATTAGAAATGACATATGAGAATCACAAACAACTAAAATTGCCAACTCTTAATTAATTGTGGAGGGCATCAGCAAACTGACATGATTAATTGAACTCTTAATTTGTCAGCAGTAGTGTATATCAATCTGAAACAATAAGATGCAAATACATATATTTAGCAATTGAACTCTATGTAAAAACCACTTTAAGTAAAGCCTAGACAGATTAACATCACAAGGGCATTTCTTTGCATTTGAAACGAGTTCAGTCTCCTTACAAGTGAACAACTTCCAAATCTCTTTTTCTAAGTTGAGATAGAAAAATTGATAATCCACCAATAATTCAGTTAACCTAGAGAGGAATAATGTTCAACTTTATGCACCCATGGTAAAAAATGAATCCTTGAGATCCTCAATGTTTACATAATCCTTTCGGAACTAAATTTTTTTTGTAACGTTTTACACCTTTTGAAACCAATTTTCACCTTGGATTCATTTTTCGTAAAAAAAAGGTTCTACCTGACATTATTATCCACTAAATTTCAACCTAGTCTTCCTCTTCAACTCTCATGTTTCTCCAATTTGCTGGTAACAAGATGAGATTAAATGAAACAGATACTGCTCAATTTATTCTTTTTCTTACTCTCCAAAGTATGCAGTCAAATCTAACTTACAGCATGACTTATCATTTCTCAAGACTACTATTTATTATCCTTTTTAACTTCTTGACCAGTTAAATGAGTTATGCAAAGCAATTCTCTGTGCATACAAAAAGATAATGCTTCTAAACCAACTCGAGTTGAGTCTGAAGGACGAAAACTTTTAAACTGCTAAAGAATGACATCAAAAGGAACAAACAACAAAGCAAATCCTCATGCCAAGAACAGTGCACATTAATTTAATTAGTTCTGTAACTCCATTCTATATTCTTCCAAACAACAAAATTGCCATTATCTGACATGTATGAATCTTGTCAGACTCATCACATTCAATTTGTCAATACTATTCGTGCCAAAAATGAGATATTAGTAAGAAACTAATCAATTCAAACCAAATTGGATTCTAATGCGTGACTAGATCAACATGAGGAAGAAAGAACTAGGAAACAACAGTAGCTCGAGTAAGGTAACTCACGTCACAAATCCGTCGTTGTCCATATCAGCAGCAAGGAATTCTGAGACAGTCATATCCCTGGAAAGCACCCATTGTGCTATTCTCCTGTGCCTCTTGTGGATCCTCGCCTCAGCCAAGTAAAGAAACGCACGAGCCACAGCAAGGGTGGAGACGAGAAGCCACAGCGAGGCAAACAATCTGCCCGGCACCGTCTTGAATGCTTTGTCCCCGTACCCGACCGTGGTAACAGACATCACAGAGAGGTAAAAGGAGTCGAGCCACCCAAGCCGCTCCACAAAGCGGAGCACGCCGGTGCCGAGGCTGACGCAGAGCAGGACGACGAAGAGGGCAAGCGCGACTTTCATTCGTATCCTCATCCGCCCCTTCTTGACGTCGATGATGTAATTCTGGGCAATGCTGCGTCCATGCTGGCTTTCATCCTGATTTTTTTGATGCGTATACTTCTTGCCATCGATCTTGTTCAAGGCGGAGAGGATGAGGGACTCCTGGACGTCCAGCACGTAAGATACCGTCCCGGAGAGAAGGATGTCGACAAATCCGAATCCGATGATGACGAACAAGACGCAGAAGATCTTAGCAAAGGCAGTGGAGGGGGTGATGTCGCCGTAGCCGATGGTGCACATGGTGACGATGCAGAAGTAGAGGGCGTCGACCACCGGATGGGTCTCCGTGCCTTGGAAATGGTGGTGATTGAAGGTGTAGACGGCGACCCCAAAGGCGAGGTAGGCAAGGAGGAGGAGGAAGGCCTGCTTGATAATGGACGGCCGATCGGGGTTGTGGGGATGATGGGTGGGGACGACGTCATTTATGGCGGACATAGCCGGCGCAGTGCGAGATCGGTGAAGGTTGATCTTCCAGTGGTCGGAAGAGGAAGGGTTAGGGTTGGGATTGCTGGAAGAAGATCCATCGGGTTGTTGGTCGGAGGCGGTGGCAAGGTGGCCGAAGATGAGGTCTTTGAGGGAGGAAGCGGTGGCGGTGGTAGGGGTCGAGATGGGAATGATGACTTCGCCGTCTTCAGGAAGAGGGAACAGTCCGGAGGAACGCGGAGTGGAGGAAGTAAGGGAGGGCCTTCGCCGGTGGACCGGCGGCGACGCTGGAGTAGGCTGTGACGGAGAGCCGGTTCTGATCGAAAGCAACGGTTCCGTTTCCATGTGTTTGTGGAAATGCCTTCAGCGATGAGCTCCCCAAAACTACGATTAGACGATTTTTTTTTTTTAAAATAAAATCTATGGAAATATTAATTTAGCAAGAAATAATAATTAGGGCAGTCAAGCTGAGCTCAGATTTGTGGTATTAAAATTTATTTTGATAAGGTAATCATAAATCAAGTTTTATTCAAATTTAGCTTAAACTGAGTTCATTTAAATGCTATTGAGCTATCAGTTAAATTTTATTTGATTATTTAAAATTTTTATATTTTGAATTATTTACTGAGTTTGATAAATATAAATATATTTATTCATTTTGAGTTTTTTTTATTTAACATATTGATAAGAACATTGTTCACGAATGAACGTTGTTCATAAATATATCAACGAACATTGTTCACAAACAAATTCATAAACAATGTTGACGAAAGTTAACGAGTTGAACATATGTATTCAAGTTTATTTATTTAGTTTAACGAGTTATTCAGTTCAGTTAATTGATTTTGTGTGTATTGAACGAACTTAAATAAATTATTATCAAATTAAATATTAAACTTATTCATGAATGTTTAATTCATTGACCACCCTAACAAAGAATCACATACAGTCCGTTTAGTCCCTGGATTTTGTAAAACAAGAAAAACCCTTGATTAATTAGTTACACCACTAAAGTATTGATTAGTTTTGAAAATTAAAGAAAATGGCGGGTTATTTTGAAAACTAATGTGATGAATCACTCGGTTGCCGCTTATTTTCCCAGTATAAATAAATACCCTGCTTTTGTTCATTCGAAATCCTCGTCGTATTCCTTCTTCCGCTTCCTCCACAAGAAACAGAGAGACAGAGAAGGTTCCAATGGCCGCCAGATTTCTCCATTGCTCGTTGCCAGTCTTGTGGGCCAGAAAGCACCCGCGAACGGAGCGCCTTCGCTCTTCCCCTCCGCCATCTCCTGTCCTCAGTCCAGATGAGGAGGACTGCATCTTCGACCTCCTCTTGTTGTCGCGTTCCCCGCTCGCCCTTCGCGGCGGCGGGGTCCCTACTGTTCCTCCCCGATCGTCGCCTCTTCCGACGACACAGAATCAAGAGCTGTATCCGATCTCATTCACAGGGCTAATGCTGCCGCTTCTGCCTCCAATGACGCCGGAGCAAGAGCAGTCTCTGCTCTTGTCCCCGGCGCTGAAACAGCAGCGGAAGAAGGAGCCGCTTCCGCCTCCGACGCCTTCTACGGATGATCTGCGCCGCTACAAGTGTTCAGAATGCGGAAAAGGATTCTCTTCGTACCAGGCCCTCGGCGGCCACAAAAGCAGCCACCACCGGAAACGGCCAGCACCAAGCCCGCAGTCAGAGAAGCAGCGACACGTCAAGGCGAGAAGAGCAATAGCGATGCCAACGACGTCACTGACGGAGTGCTCGCCGAAGAAGGGACTAGGCATCGACCTCAACCAGCCGGTGATAGAAATAGATTAGCGGTGGGAGTTGGCCGCCGATCAATCTCTTTCCTCTCCTCTCTTTAATTTTAGTTAAGAGTAATGAGTTTGATTCAGTAATTTCTTACTACCACAAAACTAATTTTTGTAATTTGTGTTAAACTTCCTTTTTTTAATGTTCTATATTCATTAGAAACGTTGAAAATTACACACAACGTATTTTTTATATGCAGATGTCTCCGTGACCCTATTGAATTTTTAGCCAGCACATTTTTATATGCGTGATCATTGATGACATTTGACATGACGAGCTAATGTAGCATTCAATTAAATTTTTTAATTTCTTTCCTGCATGTAGCGCATTTCCTCTCTTACATGCAGTGTAGCGCTATTTTGAAAAAAAAATAACGTCGCACATAAAAAAACAGTGTTGTACATCATAGTTTTTTTTTTGGCAAAAACAACTCTATCATAGAGCTGCATTTTCCAAAAACTAATAGAGCTGTTTTTAAAATAACAACTTTACCGTACAACTGTTTTTGAAAAAAAAAAAAAAACCTGTGCAGTGCTATTTTTGAAAAAACAGCTTTACTAGGTATCTATTTTTGTTCAAAAACTACTATACTGTATAGCTGTTTTTTCAAAAACAACTACTAGTAGAGTTGTTATTGCAAAAACAACTCTACGGTAGAGCTATTTTTGCAAAAAAAAAAGTACCACGCAGTGCTGTTTTTTGCAAAAACAGCTTTACTGGGTAGCTATTTTTAAAAAAAATAGTGCTGCGTAACACTTTTTTTTTCTGTGGAGCACTGTTTTTTTCTACGTAGTGCTGTTTTTTTTCAAAAATGGCTATATTGTGTAGTTATTTTTGAAAAAACAACTTTATATTAGAGCTCTACGGTGTAGCTATTTTTTAAAAAACAGCTCTACGGTAGTGTTGTTTTTGAAAAAACAGCGCTGCACAACGCTATTTTTTTCTGCGCAGTGATGTTTTTGAAAAAACAGGGTGATATTTTCAAATATATATATAGAATTGGTATGCTACGGACCTTATATTACGGAACGCTGCGGACCGCCTTCATGGCTTATCCGCGTCAAAATTTTTTTATATCCGCGTCATCCTCTTCTTCACGTTATTCTCCCTCGCCGCACGAAAAAGCTTCTCCCCTGCGATGAACTCCTCCGCTTATCGCCGCCCCATCGCTCGCACCGAGCCTCCCTCCGCCGCGGCGCCTCTAGGTTTTCTCCCTGAGTCCTCCCTCGCCGCCCCCATCGAAGCTAGGTTTTCCAGCAGTGTCCTCCCTCACTGCCCCATCGGCCCCGCAACGGACTCCCTCGCCGCACCGAGCCTCCCTCCGCCGCGGCGTCTCTGTGTCCTCCCTCCCCGCCCCCATCGAAGCTAGGTTTTTAGCGCGCCCATCTAGACCGCCGCCGGTGTTACCGCCAATCAT
>JBAMIE010000098.1:8983590-8995895 GCA_037177295.1 Kaempferia parviflora
GATAGACTAGGACTAATTTTTTTTTTTTTTTTGCCTTCTTTTAGCCAGTTCAACTATTTTCAAATTCTAGGGCAAAGTTACTTTGAAAAATTCCCATTTTCTAATTTTTAAAAATTTACTACTTGGACTTAGTCTGGGTTTGAACCCTAGATATCATGATCATATATATCTAGGTAACCAGCATCTCACAAACACACTAGGCATACCTTGATTATGTATTCCAAACATAGAATAGTATGAGATGTTTAGGACTTTGCCTGAACTTCAGAATGTTTATATCAGTGCGTCAACATAAGTTTGGGCTATAAATACCCAATTACAATAATCAAGTTGAGAAATCTAACCTTCTGAACAATATTGCTTAACTTGACTAACTAAGTAAAAGCTACTATCCTATCGATAATTAGTCAGTAGCTAACGGTTAGACAGTCAAAGTTTTTTATTTTTTTAAACCTATATTATGTTCAGGGGGAGCTTCTAAAACTCTTTTTAAATTTTCTCAGAAAATATTTTTCAAAAATAATTTTCTAATTATTTTTTAACAAAATTTTATACTTAGAAAATATTTCAAAATTTTGAGAATGCTTGCTATATCTTTGAAAATTTCTTTTAAAAATCATTTCTTCTTAGAAAGTTTGCAAAAATTCGCTATTTTTTTTTCAAAAATCACTTAGATTATGTTTGAAAATTACTATTTCAGAGTTACTTGGAATATTTTTTTTAAAAAAATCCTTATTTTAAAACTTACTTGAACAATCGTTATTCAAAAATTACTTAACTTCTTTTGAAAACTCTTCTTGAAACACTCAGAAACTTACTTGAACTAGTATTTTCAAAATACTCAGAAAGTATTTCCAATTTACTTAGAAAGTTTTTTTTTTTTAATTTCTTTGGGAAGCCTTGTTTCAAATTCTTACTTAAAAATTACTTAGAAATTCTTTTGAAATTGTAACTCTCCCTATCCATTTATAAGGTAGACCAATGTATTTGTTTTTCTTGATTACTCTTAATTATTATTTTTTAATGAATGCCAAAGGGGGAGGATTTAGGGTTAAGTAAGAAAAGTAAGATCACTCAACATCAACCCTAATTTTTTTTTTCTCTCTCACAATTTACTTCATCAATTCCTTCCATATGTTATTTATTTTCTAACTTTAATCCAGATTGTCATTTCATCAAAAAGGGAGATTGTTGGTGCAGTTTACATTAATAATCAAACTTAGGTTTTGATGAATGACAAATGGATTAAAGTTAAACTCTGTGTGATCTAACCTTTCTACCAAGAATGCAGGTTGAAGTCCTGATGTGCGATTTGGGCAGGAAATCAGGATGTTCGATTCTCGATGGACTAAAGTCCGGATGTGTGATTCCGGAGGAAGATCGAGATGTTTGATTCCCGATAGGTTGATGACTAGATGTGTAATTTCGGTAGAAGATCGGGATGTTCGATTCCCGATGGGTCAAAATCTGGATATGTGATTCTGATAGGTAAGTGAGGTAAGTCACTGGAGGAGAGTGACTTAGTGAGGACGCATTCCCACTGGAGGGAATAGTAGCTGTCGATTCAGCTTAGGTCTATTTTGGAAACCAAAGTTGAGACCTTGACTAGATCCTGGTCCTGGAGAGACATGATCTAATTATTATTACATATAAATGCCTATTTTATTATGGTAATTTCATTTTGCAAAGTATACTTTGATTTGTTGGAATAAACATATTTTGCAGGTAAAAGAAGAACAAAATCGCTCAGATGAACAGTGCTAAAGGTGCCCTCACAGGGTTGAAGGCGCCTGCCGAAGGCACCTTCCAGGCATTGAAGGTGCCTTCCTAGAGATAAACTTCGCAGGCTGCGAAGTTTATCAACTCTACTCGAAAAGGAATAAAGTTTGACTTTGAAGGTGCCTTAAGAAGTGTTGAAGGCACCTTCAACCCTCTTTATAAGGCCTATTCGAGTAGCACAACTTCAATAACTCTCCTACAAGCTTCTACGCATTTGTTTGGCATTCCGACTACTCCAACTTCGTGCTACTGTTCCGCTACAACGCTGTTATACCCAAGTGCTGCTAAGAAGTCGATCAACATCGAGCTTGATCTGAGATTCTTCACATGTTGGGTAACGAGAGTACTTTCATTTATTTAATTATTGCATTAAGGAAATTGTAGGCTGTTACACTTGTCCTTCTATTCTTATTGTACTCGATTCACTCTTCTGGCGTTACCAGAAGAGGTTTTTAGTGAATTGTACAATGATACGGTCCGGAGGACCGTGGGTCTTGGAGTAGGAGTCTCCGAAGGCTCCGAACCAGGTAAAACTCTTTGTGTACTTTGTGCTTGTGTTTTTATTTTTTGCTGCATAATTCTCTATTTTTTAAACGATAAATATTCACCCCCCCTTTATCGAACTCTATGATCCTCCACAAAACATAGCATACATGATCGATCCTATAGCTGACGCATATGGGATCTAACTCATATGCATCCTCTCGTCTTGTGTTCTTGGAACATAAACTTCAAAAAGTGAATCCCATGTCTTATAAGAAGAAAACCTTTTTGGATTCTTACATACTAAACCATTTTAGCACTGTATCTATGTATGTAGACTGTGAAAGACCAACCGACCTTCTTGAGCTATCTCTATAGATCTTAATCTAAAGGATATAGGTTGCTCTTCTCATGTCTTTCATGGAGAATATTTTGGACAACTAAAATTTAACTGACTGTAGAACAGGAACATTGTTTCCTATGAGAAATATGTCATCAACATATAACATTAAGAACATGACCACACTCCCACTAACATTCATGTATACATAGGGTTCTTCTAGATTTTATGTAAAATCAAACTCTTTGATTAATTCATCAAAATGGTATTAGTGTCGGAAGCACCAAGATCGAACCTTGTTTTGATAATGGCAAAGGATTCAAAGTTAAGCTTATCTTGTGAACTAATATGGTTGGCTGAGTGTGCATGAAAGTCCTAGGTAATTTAGGCATGAAGTCTTGACCTGCAGGGTTGAGCATGAAGTCCTGGTCGAGGATCGGGCAAGGAAGTCTTGGTGAGTAAAGCCAAGCAATGAAGTCTTGGCGAGTGAAGCCGAGCACGAAGTCTTGGTCCGAGGGATCGAGCAGAAGTCTTTGCCGTGTGAGGACAACAGATAGGAGTCGATACGGGTCGAGGATCGGACGTCTTGGAGTTCTGGGTCTTCGTAGGCCGAGAAAATGTCCAACTAGAGGTGCCGGTTGACAAAAGGTAATTTCTCCTGAGTGGAGTAGGTGAGGGCGCGTTCCTCGAAGAGAGAACAATAGGCGTCGGTCCGACCTAGGGTTTCTGGTGAAACCTGAAAGTCAGGACCAAGACATCACTGGCTGTTATTCTTAATTTCCTTTGTATATTATCTGGAACTAACCTTTTGCAGGAAATAAAAGAAGCAAATGGAGCCTTCAGCCTAGCCCACGAGCAGAAAGGCGCAAAAGCGCCTTCAGTGTGCTAAGGCGTAAAGGCGCCTTCGGTGTGCGAAGGCGGCTTCGGCGCAGGCGGAAAGGCACCTAGGAGGAACGAGGGCGCCCTCGTGCAGATAACTTCGACAGATAGAGTCGCCTCGAAGTCGCCCTCGCATGGATAGAAGCTGACTTTTTCGGAGTTGATCCGCATCGCGCTGGAGGCGCCCTCCAAGGCTTGGAAGGGGCCCTCAGCACCCTTTATAAGGGCTGTTCGACAAGCTTTTGAATTACAATAATTATTCTTCAATCTCCTATTACGCGATGTTCCAAAGCCCACTCAAAGATGCTACGACGCTGCTCTGATGACCCAAAGTAAGATTCTGTTATTATGAAGTCGTCGGTACAATTAAGTTATTTTCTTGCACGTAATTTCTAATTCATTTGTAATTGATTTATAATCGTTCGAATTGATAGTGGATTGCCTAAAGTAATGATTAACGATGGTAGGCCTTGCAATAGGAGCCGTTACAAGACTCCGAAGTAAGTAAAAACAACAGTGTTCCTTTCTCTTCTTTTTCACTATCTCGTTTCTTAATTAATTTTCGCTGTGTACTCATTTTAAAATCCAAAATTTTTATTGCGATATCCACCCCCCTCTATCGCTTATCTCGATCCTACAAATGGATGTTCCAACTCCTTGATGCTTACTTCAGTTCATAAATGTACTATTGAAATTTGCATACTTTATTTTTGTCAATAGATGTGAAACTCTTAGGTTGTATCATATACACATTCTTGAATAGATTTTCATTAAGTAAAGTTATTTTCACATCCATTTGTCATATCTTATAATCATAATGAGCTTCTATGACCAGGAGTATCCTAGTAGATTTAAACATAACTGCTGGAGAGAAGGTTTCATCATAGTCAATGCCATATTTTTGATAATAGCCTTTCACAATAAATATTTCTTTGTAGGTAATTACATTACCATCCATGTCAATTTTTTTCTTGAAAATCCACTAGAATGCAATAGGTGTTATACCTTTGGAGTTATATTTGAGAGGTGTCCTAAGACAATCGCCTTAGATATTATATTATTTATTGGATAAATAAAATTTCTTATTTGATTGTGCATTTTATATGTATATGATATTAATTTTAAACTCAATCAATGAAGTACACAATGTAATGTATAATATTAGAGAAATTATGAGTGGATCACAATTAGTGGGTATCTCTCCATATGTGATTATGTATGTATTGAAATATTTCCTAATCGATGAATTAATGAGATTGGACATCATCAATTCTGTAAGACTATCATATGTTATGCTCCTTGGTTTATCCAAGCAGTCGGTCCTCATTGCTATAAACATTGGGATGTTGAGAGTTAACATATAGATGTTGGTTAAGGATAATTAGTTCATTAGAAGTGACCTGCTATAAGGTTTCATGTGGTTCTCTATATGTCGATTAATATTTCATTGCAGCTCGAGTGTAAGTTTCCTTATACTTGAGGTATTCAAGTTATCTTGGTCATGAAGACTTATACTTTTACACTTTAGCAAACATTTCATAGGAAGTGTAAGTCTAAGATGGTTGAGTACAAGTCAATATGTCTGAATGTGTTTAAATAGCCCACAGAGGGTTCACTACTCCTTTGATAAAGGAGATGTATACCCTAAGGCCTCTTATCAGGATTATTATGCGTAAGTCTTTGGCCAAAGCATAACATGTCAAGAAGATGGTCTTTTTGGACACATGTTTGAGTAATTTGAATCCTCGAGACGAGGAACTATTACTTATGCTAAGTGTGATGTAGTCAGCTTATTAGGGGTTGACACATAGATCATCTCCTGAACCAAGTGGGTATAAGATTTTTTTTTTCCAAGTGGGTATAAGATGAGTAAAAGAAATAAACACACTAATGATCGTAGCTACTGAAGGGTTCAGAATTATTCTAGGATCAATTATGATTTTTCAGTCAATTGGGGGTCATGATGTACTACTAGGTGTCACTCATGATTGATTTATAATTAACCATTAATTTTAACGTCTAACATAACCTGGAACCTATTGAGTCACACACATTATGATAATATTTGAAAGACATAAAGCAAGTTTGGGTCTTTGAGAATTGGATTCTCGGATCGAGAGAGATTAAGTCTGGTAGGACCAAATGAGGTGTAAATGCTCTTTCTCAACGTTCTATGATCTTTATTTTTAATACACGAATTTGTTATACCTTCATGAGTTGAGCTATCTCGATTTGTGGAGGTGGTGCATGCTTCTTCCTCATTAGCTCTAGAAGTTGAGGATTTTTCTTGTTCCGGTGTCAATGAGCTCTTCTCCTCAATTCTTGAGGTGGATGCTTCTTCAATTTTATTCTCGGATGATGAACACCTCTCAACCTCTGAGTCCTTATGCTCTTGATCTAAAGAATCTTCCTCTTTAGATTCATTTTCACTTGACATTGAGGTTGAATCTTCATGAAGCTTTGCAAGCTTGTTCCATAGATCTTTTGCATCCCTATATTGACCTATCTTGAACAAGATTTCATTAGGTAAAATATTTGACAATATCTTGTTACCTTTCATGAGCCTTGGATCTTTGAACTTGCTCCTTAGACCAGTCTTCTTTTTGAGAAATTTTCCTTGACTATCTCTCTGAGCTTCAAATTCTTCCATCAGAGCAAATCATTGCTCTATATCCATCATGAGGAAGCATTTCATCCTCGACTTCCAAAGATCGAAGCTTCCAAATCCGAAGGGTGGAAGTGCCCAAATATCGTATCCGAATCCATCTAAGGGTTCCATTTTAAAGTTGAGCTCCTATGAAGATTAGTCCTTTGACTTGTTAAAATTTAGGCTTAAAAATTTAACTTTTTCTTCTTCCTCTAGCTTGTGCTCTGACGGAAGTTAATCCGATGAAGAACGACATCGCTTTGATACCACCTATTATGACCCATATGAGCTAAGAGGGTTGAATAGTTTCAATCTCTTCTCTTCGATGTTTTGTGCTTGTAATTGAATACCCAGTGGAAACCTTGCTTCTATCTCGACTCCACATGTATAACATTGGATTTATTTAGTATCCACCTCCTTAAGATGACTAATCTAAGAGTCCACTCCTAGCAATCACATCCACTAAGAATAATCTCCTTCTCATAAACTTTTTGAAGGCAGAGAAGCCTCACACAAATTTGTTCTAACAAGAATATAACAAGAAACAAGAAAGTAAAGACAAATACAATCGAAAATGACTTTACAATCAAAACATTTCTTGCTTGATCTCCTGTAGCTTGGAAATACTTTTTGTTAGTCTGGAAATGCAGTAGCACTATCCTCCAAACCCCCCCAAGAATTGGCAATGAAAAACTCCTCAAAACATCTCTTTTAAAGCCTGGTTGATTTTTGCCTAACAGTCGACTGATCTTACTCATCAGTCGATTAATATGGTATCTAACCATTGAACGATTCTAAACTTTATGAAATCTATCTGATTTTTTTGATAATTTAAATATCATTTGACTGAGAGTATCAGTTGAACATGTAAGTACCCCATAGTAGTTTTGATGTGGTCAACTAAGTTAAGTTAGGTCTTATTGTCTTTGATGTCTTATGTCTAAGTGTGCAAAAGCTTAGGAATACAAGAAGTCTAGCGGAAGACGCAACAGATAAGAAGAACGACAGGGGAAGCGAGTCGACAGACACGGTATATCCAATGGATGAGAACCTGTGAAAAAGTACACTAGCGGATGAGAAGGACGCACACGACTGTCCGAAGGATGAAAAGACGGAACAAAAACCCACTCGAGGAGAAGGTTGAAGTTCGGTTCGGGTGAGCTCAACTTCGGACTGCCGGAGTATCACCCACGTGGATTGTTGGAGTGTGGTGAACGCGAAATGGGAACTCACAGAAAAATTGGTCGAGTGACCAGGCGCCTGAACCAGGCGCCTGGTCCTCGATCAGGCGCCTGCACTAAGCGACTGGTCAGCGACCAGGTGCCTGGTATCTAGCCTTTGAGCAGCCAGTTGCGACTTTTGTGAGACGACCAAGTGCTTGGTCCTGACCAGGCGACTGGTAATGGTCAAAATAGCTTTTTGATGTTTTGATTCCCTATATAAACCAAACCTTGTGTGCTTGGTTTGGTTGACGAAAATTGATGTGGTGAACATCAGTTTAGTAGTCTCCAAGGTTGTGTGTGTTCTAGAGTTGTGGTGAGGTTTCTCCACCCACAAGGAGCGACACGTGCTACCCGGAGGTTTGCCGGGGAGTGATCCGCTGAAGGATCAAGGGTTCGTCCACCTTACAGACACACCGAGGAGTAGGGGCAAGTTATCCCCGAACCTCGTAAACAAACGAGTCACTGGTTTGTTGTCTTTCTTTTTGTTAGTATTTCTTTGTATTTCCGTTGCGCATACTAACGAGTGTAGGAAGACGATAAATTTGGTGTGCCGGCCTATTCACACTCCCTCTAGCTGGTGATCAAGGTCTCAACATATAACGCATAGTTAAAACCCACACATTATGATCATAACTAGCTGAATTATCATTGTAGTGTTCAAAACTAACGTTGTAATGTATCACTTGACAAAACTAAATGGCTATAGTGCAACAACGTGTCACATAACCTCTACTTCTCATGCATACCCTAAGAAAATATAATAGAAATCTAACGTCCCCCCAATTTAAGTCATTCATAAATAGACTAGAACCAAATGATCAACATTTAGAGCTGCTAAGTAAAAGTCTATTTGGCTAGGCCTTAGACATACCACATATTCCAAACATCAGATGACTAGTACAAAATATGTTTGACAATTGGGACTATAATGATATGTGTTTCATCTTTCAAACTCAGAAGATTAGATTCACAAGAAAAGATGTAACATTGATTCTAGGCAATCCAGATAAAGGCAATGAAGTAAATTTGCAGCTGAATCAACCTCCACCTCACTATACCTTCAAAATTTTAAGGATCAAGAGTGTTCAAAGAATAAAGTAGAGAACAAGCTAATCAACATCGGCAAACAATAGAACCATCTCCTGAATCAGATACCTTTTTTTACCAACTTTTTATTTTATATTTTTTTATTTGTGTTTTATTTACTACTAGTAGCAGTATATCTAGACTACCCATAAAATCACTCCTTGATTATGTAGATGAGTTTGAAAATATAGGTAGATATAATTAGTGTAAGGTGGTATATGACTACATGACCCTACATATGGAGGCCATAGGTGACATGCTCTCCCAAAGGCCCAAGCCACTAAAGCTTCAGGGAAATCAAAATCTTATGCTATAAGGATTTGCACACTTACTATAAGTTTGTAAATTACAATCTAACTTTGTTGATTCAATATTTATAACCATACTTATTGTATCGCAGGTTTGGATGTGTGAACATGTTAAAATCATAGAGCCACACAAGAAATTTACACTTCAAAGAATATGCCGATGGAACATGATATTTTTCACGTGTATCTATAATAAAGACAATGATTGCCCACCTCCCTCCATAAAAAATAATACCTAATTTGGTTCTATCAGATATAGAGGAACGTCTACAATCAAATGATAGCCTAGCAAACATAGAAGAGAAAATTGATGATCAAAATGCACAAAATTTTTTCATAATTGAAGCTTTTCCTAAAAAATTAGAGGATGTTCAGGAGAATGTAGTAGAGAAAGTTAATGCGTAGCCTATAGATGATGTTTAGGAGCAAGTAGAATGTCAATGTTGCAAAGTAAAAGTTGAGTAGCTTGCTGATATGCAAACTTTGGTTGCAAAGTTGAACAAGAGGATTGAATAGAAGGATAAAAAAGATAATTGAAATATCTCTAATACTGGATAGGAATTCCAGTAATGCTAGAATTAGCATTGGAGAAAAGGACAAAAATATAGGTGAACAAGAAAAAAATTTGCAGAGCCCCAAAACAAGCTCCAGAGCACGATATCAGAAAAAGTTGGACAAGGCCCTACCTTGGATACAAATGCCATAGAGCCTAATCCATCAACATTTACAAGAAGAAAGATGTGTGCTAGAAAGAGTATTGGGCCACTGCAAAATCTTAAATTTCCTTCAGCTAGAAAGGGAAATAGAACTTATAGAAATCAAATAACCAAGGGGGAAGAGAAAGGCAAGGAGATTGTTCACAATGACGTTGCCACAGTTTCTTGAAATTAAAAAAATAGGCTTACTGATATTGAGACATTCAAAACCATAATGTTGATTGTAGGGTTTATTTGTCGTTAAATTTTGGTATTATTGTTTATTGATAGGTTTGTGTTTGTATTTTGACATGAAGCAAAGACATGTTTTAAGAAGAATAAAGATGATGTGGTAACAATTTTGATGGTGTGGTTGTTGTAAAAGTCAAATTGTAAATTTGTATTAAAAAATTTGTGTGATATGAATTTGATGGTGCTATGATATAGTGTTCGCACAAATTTGAATTTGTTGAATCAAAGTTTAAGTTTGTATTTTTTAAATTACAGTGTACCAGCTACGAGGTCTTAGCTTTTTCAATGTGATGTCTATTGTAGCAGGTACTGCTCGTAGCTGTTACAATGTGAACTTGATTTACAGTCATTGCTGCAACAACATAATCCTGATTTATTATGTTTTAAAAAACTCCTCCTACATTTAATAGGCTATAACTTTGGAATTGCTATTCAACTCCTAGACCTAAATTCACCAACTCCTTCTTTGCATTTAATAGGTACCTTAGGAATGTATGAAATCACACCATTATAAAGATGAGTTCCTAAACCATAAACCCTTCAAGTACTTCAGATGATGGCTACTTGTAACTTCATCAAAGATGACCTGTTTGGGAGGTAAGAAAACAACTCCTCCTCCTCCCCTAATACTCATCGATTAATCAATATCTTCCTGTTAATTCTTTGAGATCTTGGGAAGACTCTTCAGCCTCCCTGCCTTCAAAACCTGGGAAGCCTATCAGCAAAAGCCGGAACATGATTGTGACAATTGAAGGAAGCCCTTAAGACACTGGAGATGATCTAGGCAGCTGTGAAAGAGGTCATCGATCTGTTGAAAAGAAAAGATTGCTAAGGCCTCTCTTTAGAAGTGTGTAGGGCAGAAAGATCATTTTGTTGATCTTTCTTATGATTTTAGTAATGTTCCTTATGTTTTGTTATAGTATTATAAGTTATAACCACTATCTTGGTCTTTTTGAATTTGAACCATTTACTTCTAAGGTTTAATGGTGAGTTGAGCACTTCACACCCCTCTCCATTCTCGATCGTAAGTCTTTCCACTCCACTTGACTCCTATGTCAGGCTTAAGCATAGTTAGATGTGATATGCGTAGATTATGTATATTTTTATGCACTGTTTGACACATATCTACTTATATTTCATTGCATATAATCTACGTTTATTGCACTTTACCTTGCTATAATGATGTACTTCCATGTATTTTATGCGGAGATCTAATCTTTGCTTGGTTTCATGATAGGACACATTTCAAAGTGAAAATTGAGCAAAAGGAAGAGAATTCTAGCATTTTAGGCTAAGTACAGGAGTTACACGACCGTGTGACCCTGTGCCACGATAGTGTGACTCTCCACAGATCATAACCCAACATGGTCGTGTGACTTCTACAGAAAGAAAGCCTTTGGAGCCGTGCAAAGAGACACGGCCGTGTATCACACTGCGGTGGACACCCCCACATGGACGTGTGGATCTACGCAGCCGTTTGACCGCCTGTGCACCCCTTATGATGAAGAATTTGAAGTGTACCCAAAACTGTCCAGCCTGCGGACCGAAACTAAAATGAGCATAACTTCTTGCTCGATTGGAGATTTTGGGTCTATGAACTCAAAAAATGAACTAAATTCAAGCCCTACATGTTGGTGTAGTTTTTACAGAATTTCCAGATTCGACCCTTGAGGGGCAGTGCGTTTTACGCACGGCTATGTGAAATCTAGGCTGTAGCGCAGACCGTTAGTAAAATTGCCATAACTTTGCTATAAGTTGGAGTTTTGTGATGATTCAAGTTGGACAATTCAGATAACTTCAAGGTCTACAACTTTAAGTTAGCCAAGAGTACCCCCACATAGCCGTGTGAAAGGCCATGTAAAACAGGGCAGTCCTTATATAAATGGGTTTCCCCCCCTTTCTTCCATCTTTTCGATCTTTGGACACCTTAGGTTTGGGGCTCTGCCCCTAGGCTTAGAGAAGGGTTCTCCCCCTTGGGAGAATCCAAGATCTACACCAAGAAGGCGTCTCTGGTAAATTGTCCACCTCCGGAGCAAGGAGATCAATCAAGGAGGCCGACAGAACAACGATAAGCATTCCTCTTTCCTTCATCTTCGTGTATTCATTCATAGATTGCTTAGATCTATTGCTTCTTTGTTGTAAACTCCTTGTTTATGAAGTAGATCTTTAATTATTTGGGTGTTGGAAGTATTTGTGATGTAATTGATGTAAACTCTATGGAATTGTTACCTTTCTTGATTCAATGAAATGCTTATGCCTTGTACCTATTTGATGAAATGCTTGAGTGAAGGTTGTATACTTGAATGTTTCATTTGATTGTATATGTGTATGGATTGTAATCCCTATAGATGGGTTTACCCTAGTTTGATATGGTAAGGCCTTATGATAGAGGGTATCTTTCCTCTCATCTAGGGTACTCCCACTTAAGGGAGGGCTATTCTATATAAGGTTGATTTATATGCTTAATGAATCTTGCTTTATTCAAAAATAGGAAGAGTTTGTGCTAATATTGGGATGTATGACCAGGGAACCCTAGTGACAAGGGTGGTCCTTTAACCGGACTCCCTAAATTAGCTATTTTTCTTGCTAGTATTTGGATAACATAAGTAGGGT
>JBAMIE010000098.1:9002604-9015964 GCA_037177295.1 Kaempferia parviflora
AAGATGGATTTGGTGTGTTGTATTTTGTTATGTTTACTTTTTGTTTGTAATGGATATTATGGTTGATTTAATATGGACATAGTTTTCTATTATTATTATTATTATTATTATCATTATTATTATTATTATTATTATTATTATTATTATTATTATTATATATTATTTTTCATTTTTTAATAATCGTCATATCCTAGCCTATCCTGTCTTATATTTACAAAATTTTAAGTATCGCCGTATCCGTATCGTATCCGTATCCAAGCAGCACTGAGTAAGGGCAAGGTCACTTCTCAACAATGATAATTATGGACAATACTGACATACACAGAAAGGAATGAAACCAATAGGTACTTGAGGCATGTGGCTAGTAACGTTTGTCAATCTAATTAGCAGCTTCAGATAAGGAAATTGGTGTAAAAAATCCTAAACCAAAGATAGGCAGCTCTGAGTAAGGAAATTGATGTAGAAAACTACAACCCAAATATAGGTTTGGAAAGAGGGATAGATATCTAATATCTTGATTAGTCATTCATGGTGTACATACATGAGAAATCTATATCAGAAATATGGGACTCATTCCCAATATCTATATCAGAGATTAATTCTATCAAAATTATGGGACTAAATCGCCAATAATTATGAAGAAAAACTGTATCTACAATATGAAGTTGATTGTTCAACTTTTATGAAAATAATTTTTATCAAGATAATGTGTTTTAACAAATTATCTATGGCAATTTCTGTACTATGTGGTATTTAGTTCATAAAAGTCTCTACTGGTCATGAAAAGGAGCATCATGCAATCTAGTTAAGGAAAAACACCGATCTCATGCTAGTTCCATGAATTTCAGAGTTAAAGAGTATAATGTTAGCTCAAATTTTTCATGGCTGTTGAGAGCATAATTTTTCGAGGAACTGACAAAAACAACGATATTTTAGTTGATAAGAAAACATGGGACAAAACATTCTTCTATTTCATCAATGCAGTAAAATACCTATTTTCTTCAGAATCCGGATGTATTGATTTAAACTTTACCGGAGATGCAAGAGCTGCCCATATGCATAGAGCTAACCCTAGTAGTAGTCCAATCACAACCTAAACAAGTTCCAAATGAATCAGAATAGGGAGCTTAAAGTAAAAGCCATGAAGTGCTCGATTCAAAATCACAGATCCAGAACACATAGATTTGATTATGAATCGGCAAATGAAAGAGTGGATTTTGCAAGATTTCCAAAAAAAAATGGGGGAAAATTGCAGCTTACGTTCATCGGAGGGCAAGAGAACTCTTCCTCCACGATCTTCAGCATCCCTCGGTCTACAGAGCAAATCGAAAAGCGAAAATAAAAGAATGAATCGAACCATAGGATCAAGATGCCATACTCGATCCGATCGGAGACGAGAAAATTAAGTAGGGGAAAGGAGAAAATTGCTTCTTACACTGGATGGTCGCGTAGCCAGCGTGGGCAAGGAGGAGGCCTCCGAGGATCCCAACCATGAATCCGAACCTCATCTCCTTGATGCTCTTCTCGCCCTTCTCCACTACTCTGGATCTCGGTCTCGAGCAGGAGAACTAGGGTTAGGGAATTGAGGGAGAAGCGAGGAGAAGGTTCGAAATGTTAATCTGAAATGGTCAGGTGTAGTGTAGGTTCGACCGACCTGGTTCATTTTGTGGGATTAGATCGGCCCGTTAAGCGCACAGTTTGTAGAATTTTCAAATCACTTTATCAAATTATTAACCTATTTTCAAAATCACATTTGCCCAATTTACTTCAAATTTGAGACGTCACCGCTTAAATCATCATTTAAGGTCTAATCGATTAGAAAGTATGTCACAGCTCTAGCCGATATAATCGTTATCACATAATTGAGTAAGAATTTAATTCACCTAATCCTTCTATGTGGCAGTTAACTTTAATTTTCTAATTTATTTCCTCCCAAATATGTAGGGCAGTCGTGAGAGACCATCGGATGATAGATTTCATCCGAATTAGAAAGTATGTCATGGCTCTAACCCATTAATTAATTAGCTATGAGTAACTATTGCAATAAATGGTAATATCGTTCATTTTAAGTGGTTCAATATCGTTAGTCTCATTGTATGATACATACATGTAAATTAAGGAGGCATTTTATTCTAGCATAGTTCAAATCTTCTGTCTCAAATTTCTCGTATTCTCATATTCCATTACCAATCAGACGAACCATATCATATCTAAAGGATGTTGTGCACATCACGAAGATACTGCACATATCTCAAAAATACCACGTCCGTCCGATCGACAATCGGACATGGCAACAGAGAAAATCTGGGACAGAGGATCTGATTTGAGCATAGTGACCCCTTTTGTACGAAGAGATTAGACACCTAATAAAATATTTTATGTACATTAAGAATTCATACCTTCAATGTTCCCGTCAATATAGAAGAGGTAAATAATAACAGACTACTAGTACAAGTGACTATGGCATAGAGAAATACATACTCAAATCGAATGTACTAAATTTTAATCTCATAACTTAATATGACAAGACCACACGTCTCCCGGAGAGGACTGAGAAGAATTTATCCTATGAGTAGCTAGTTGATTGATCATTTTAGAATGGTTCTAATAGAGAAACTACTTTTGTAATATGGATTTAAATTTGTTTAGAGTTATTAAATTAGTTTATTTAAAAAATATTTGATAATATAGATAATTTAAAATATAAAAAATAGAATTTTTAAGATTACACTGTCATCCATTCGGTGAAAATCAAATATTTCTAGAGTTATTAAATATTTATAGGATGGGAACCTTAGGAATGATAACATTATCACCGTATAATCTCTTATGAAATAGGATAAAATTGTGTATAATAGGTATTTTTTTTAATTCTATACTGACCGAAGTTCATCTACCGAACTAACTTTTTTATGAAATATTTATCCACAAAAATATTTGATGAACATCAAAAGCTCGAAATTTAATGTCTCTATGCATGATTGTCAAGGTCGCTTCTAGTATATTCTATAAATGTCAATCACCTTAGGCAAAAGTATTATATAGTAATTAATTAATTAAAAATATTTTTAAATTGACTGAGTAGTTAGTTGATAGTTTAGCCTGTTCTATAATTAATTTTAGGCGTCATACATAAAATTCTGTTAAATATTAAAAATTTATAGTCATAAAAAAGAATCAAGTAGCGGAGATAAATTATTATTTTTCTTTCCTTTTTTAACATTGTAGAATTTTTGAAAGGCACATCTAATTTTTAAATTTATTAGAAGATATATTTTTTATTTTATCCTTCCCGCTAATTATAATAATATTATTTTTGAAATTAGGCATCACATGTTAATTTTAGAATTTATATAGCATCAAAATAGTAATGATTTTTTCAAAATTAATATAAATTAGTGTCTATTTTTGAAAATTATTTTCAACGTCACATTGATTAATAGGAGGAATAAAATAATTGATTAAAAAAAATTAAGTGCGTCTTTAATCATATATGAATCACATTTGATTTACTGAACAATGACGTAGCTCCTCTACGTGTCCACATCAAGGTGACCACAGGGTTCACCATCGAGGCGTGTTTATTTGGACCAGTTCTATGGAGAATGGATCAAGACACAAGCAAAATATGAAAACAATATTATTTAAAAATTAATTGAGTAAATACTACTGTAAAAATATTAGAACATGAATACAGAACAATTTTACTCAATGTTTATAAGTAATTTTTATCTCAACTATATTTTCTTAAAAATACCATTAATTAAAATTATTTTAATATTGATTATAATTGTTCCCTCAATTGTGTCATTAATCCCAATGCCTAACAAGAAGTCGTACTATATTATCTTAAATGACGCTGTTGAGGGATGAAAATGCTAAATGTTTAAAAATTATGGGGTAAGAATCAAAAGGTCATTTAATTTTTCGAATCATCGATCGGACGATCATATTTTTTTTTAAGTTTATTTGATAAGATAATTGGGTCAGTTTGGATCGAGTTGAATTAAGCTAATTATAAAATAAACTAAATCAGTAAAATGCTTATTAAGTTTGACATAGTTTTATTTTTATGAGTTTGATTTGAGTTGAACTTGAGTTTAATTTAGTTAGTTTAGATGTTAACGAATTCTCAATTAAGTTTATTTTATTGTTTTAAACTTTTACATTTTAACTTGTTTGATTAGTTATTGAATTTATAATACAAATTTAATTGTCATTTTAAAAGTTTCTTTATTTATTTATCAAATTGATATGAGTTTTATTGATAAATATAGTTCTTTACTAACATGGTTCATAAACATTATTAATGAACGTTAACGAACTGAACACATATATGTTCAAACTTGTTCGTTCATTTAAACAAATTATTCAAGCTTATTTATTTAATTGAACTTGTATATATTAAATGTACAAAAATAAGCTCCTGCCAAATCGAATACTAAACTTATTCATGAATGTTCAGTTCATTTACAACCATACACTTGTTATCCATCCTTGATAAAATGACAAAAATACCTTCCAATTTAATGTTCAACATTATTATTTCTAAGGTCGTAAACAAGCCAAGCCGAGCTAAATTTTAGGGTGTTCAAGTTTATTGATAAAGTAACCGAACTAAGTCGATCCGAGTCTAAAATGAAACAAGCTTTTGAAATGATTGTTCAAACTTAGTTTGATTTATTTTTGATGAGCTTGAGCTTTATTTAAGCTTGACTTGAGTTTAGTTTGTTTAGATGTTATCGAGTTTTCAATTCAACCTAGACTTGAACTTGGTTCATTTAGATGTTATCGAGCTCTCAATTTAAATTTTAATTATTTCATTAGTTATTAAAGTTGATAATTCTAACTAATTTATTTATTTTAAAGTTTACTTTTATTTATTTAACATATTGATAATAATTTTATTAATAAATATTGTTCACAAATAGATTTATTTATTTAATTTAAAAAGTTATTTAAATTTATTCATTTAATCTGTATTAAATAAATATAAATAATCTTTTACTGAATCCAACGTCGAACTTATTTACGCACATTTAGTTACTAATTATATATTTATATTATATCGCTCCATCTCCACCGCGAAGCCGGTTATAACTTATAAGTTATACGTGAGGCGACTTTGAAAATGAAATTGGGGAGGTGACTGGAACGAGCCGGTGACTGGAACGAGCCGGTGCTCCCAGTCTCCTATCGACCATTTTGCCGCCGGAGGCGTCTCCTCCTCCGCCCTCTACATCCAGCACGCCTCCAGCTACCTCCCGGTCTGTCCGCCAGGTACCTATTTCTATGTCAAACCTCGATCGTTACCAGAATGAGTTTGTGCTGCGATCGGAGACTTGGAGTTAGTCTGGACTTGAATCATCGAGTCGATGATGCTACTTGAGATGCTACGATGAACAGATAATAGAACCTAACCGCCCGTCATCCATCGTTGTCTTGCCATAGATTTATTCCTAAAGGTGAAGAAAAAGGAGAATGACGTAACAGGCATTTTCCGAACGGCAAATGCTAAGCAGGATTAAGAAAGACGAAAAGCATTCTCCCTTTCAAAGCTAATAAACATCCTTGCTGAATTTTTTTTTTTGTTTTTGTAATTTTCCTTAAAAAAAAAGAAGAGAGGAATTTGATGCGTATTTCCCTTAGACGCTTATGTTCTGTTCATTATATACAAATTTTCGAGTGAAGTACCAATTGTCAACTGCGATCAAATTTTGGTGAGAACTTGTATTTTGTTGTTCAGATCATATTTTTTTGGTCGAAATCATGTTTACTTTTGCAGAATTTATATGTTTTTAATCCCCTTTCATGGCCGTCTTCTATCCTTTCCAATTCATCTTTCAAATGTATAGTTGTTCTGAAGAGTTGCGTTTTTACGTTTACATGGTTTAAATGTTGGAAGCAAATTGCTGATCTCAAACCCTATTTTTTGTTGTCGTGTGAGCATTTCAGTATAGAGGCAGCCACTTCAAATTAAAGGGACCATGTGCTTGTTTATAAAAAATATTGGTCCTCGGCGTCGAACTCCTCATAAACTGACAACAAAAGGAAAAGGTAATGTCAGGAGTAAACATCTGAACATATAATTTACCCTTCTTTAGAGGAACTAAAAGTATCTTTAGTAGGATTGGATTAATAATTACTGATACATACTGTTGTTTGGGAATTACTCTTGTCGAAATGCTGTCAGTTTTTTTTCTTGACAGCCTTTGCAATGGTTAAGTACCACTTAATGCTGTTAAAATACCTTGTTTTCTCTTAATTTGTATGCCGGTCACAGAAGAGTGTAACATTTGCCGGTTTCGATTTTCATCCTTGTCTTCCCATTCATGATGAGTTAGAAGCTACATGATTGTGTTGGGTTGTGCCCACGAGATATATTCTTGCTTGTTTCTATTTGTCTGATCAAATCAGATTTATGCTAGCACCTTAATCGGTCAAAATTTTCAGCTTTTTTGTTGTGCTCGAACATGGCTAGGGTTAATTAGATTAAAAACATATATTATGATATCATAGTTGTTATTTCAATCATATCTATTTCGTATTTTTTTTCCTGCAATTTCACATGAAACATCTGGTGAAGCACTTCAAAAATTATAAGCCCTTTCTGAATTCTATTTCGTATAGCATCACATAAGGTAATAACTTCCTTTTCAAATGAATGTGTTAAAAAATTGTTTTTCCACTCACATACTTCACAACCACTAAATACTAAGTTTTATTTAACTTAATGCAGGAGACAGTAATGTAGATCATCCTTCGTTGTTGCTTTCAGACAATAGAATTCAAGCAAAACCTGTTACACTCCTACCGATTGAGGTTCCTGCCATTCCCACAGATGATATAAAGGTAATTATGCAAAAATTGGGCAATGTAACTTCTGATGGATCGAGTTCATACACAAGAGTTTACTGTGATACATTAAGAAATGGGCAAAAATCTGCCATAAAAATGTTAGATGATTCTGGGAAAACAGATCAAGAATTTCTCACACAAGTAAGTATGACCAATGCTGCTCGCTTGTATCATTTTGTTGAAACTTTATTTTTATTATAGTGAAACCCACAGGTAGCAATGACAGAAAGCTTGCAGCATGAAAATATAGTGAAACTGCTTGGTTATGGTTTCTTTGGGAATACTCGGTTCCTTGCTTACGAGTTTGCTGCCATGGGATCCCTTCATGATATCTTGCATGGTATAAAATGGTTCCATCTTGTGACCTTAATACTCATTGAAACTATGTATTAACTCATTTCATGACTGGTAAAATTTATATTTTTTTCATGTACGGTATTCTTTTATCAGGAATAAAATATTTTTAAACTATGAAAGTCATTAGATATAATATTTATCAAAAAGATTGCCTCTGTATGATCCACACAGAGATACCTTAAATGGTCATTTAACCACTAACCTATATCAGGATCACATCCAATGCACAATCTTAGTCTCTTGGAGATAACTTTGCTACCTTAGATGTTCAAAAAATAATGGCAAACCTTGGTGTCTTACTGTTACTGATTTTTGAGTTTTATTTTCCAGATGATCATTGTGCTTTGTTAACAAACTGCATATTCTATACAGGGAAAAAAGGCATCGAAGGGGCATCCCCAGGTCCCCTATTGTCATGGTCTCAAAGAGTTAAAATTGCTCTAAGGGCTGCACAAGGACTTGAATACTTGCATGAGAAAGCAAAATCTCCAGCTATCCATTGTGCAGTCAAATCCAGCAATATACTTTTATTTAGTGGCAATGTTGCGAAATTGGGGGAGTTTAATCTCTCCATTAAGGCTCCTGGCACAGGATTGAGTCTTTGGTCTGCCCAGCCTCTTGGAAATTTTGTTTATCAAGCTCCTGAGTAAGTTTGTCTAAATTTTCTTTTTCAGTAGATCAAAAAGCTTGTCATTACTTTAAGTTCTGTTAGTAAATACTTGCAATGGTGTGGTGTTTCAGCTTAGATTTGAGCAATGGAATTACTATTTTTTGAAAGAAAGAAGATCTGTTGTCCAACTATGAATGTTCAAGATCATTGCCAATTAAAGATAAGCTCATTGAAATTGGTAAAATTTTATTTCTTTATTAGCTTATGAAAAGAAAGGAAAATCCAAAGCATTAGAAACCCAACAAATGAAGATCAAATGAGGAAGCAAGTGTCCTTGTTGAATCGATGGTGAATAAGCTATTAATGCTAAAAAATAATGTCTTTTTTTTTCTTGTTTGTAAATATTTCCCTCCCTTATTTATTCCTTCAGATACTAGAGGATAGGGCAAGAAAATTCAACTTCCCAAACCAACTTATGATTGGTATTGATTATTAACATATGACCTATATGACTATTTCACTAACCGTGATAATAGAAATGTTGCACTAAAAACACAAATTCGGAGTCATGAAATCCATGTAGGGGGATCTATAGAGAAAAATAAATTAAAAATACAGTGGAAATTGATCCCTCCAGAGATCCATACGTGCAAAACTATTCTTGCAACTACACTAGCGCGAATAGGATTGTTACCTTTGATGCGTGAACAATCCTCAGAAGATTTCTAGTCCGGCCGATCTCAGCGCGATCAGAATGTCCACGTCTCTACCGTATCCACACGAGCATGTCCCTTCCTTCGTCTCACGAATTCCGAAATTGGAGAGTCTCACACCACCCCACCTTCTTGCTAGAGATGGCCATTCAAGATGGCAAAGGTGAAGAAAAATTCCCTCCCTCTCTTTCTAGAGATGGGTATTTAAGGTGGCAAGGAAGAAGTTAGCTCTTCACCTTCTTGCTAACCCTTCACCTTCTTGCTAACCCTTCATCTTCAAGAAGAACTCTTAGCGGGCTCTATAGTTGGGTTGGGCGTTAAATGAATTAAACAATTAATCCAATAAGTCCAAAATCCAATTAGATTAACTTATTAATCCAACAAACTTAAGGTTCGAAACCATAAAATAAATCAATCTCCAAATCAACATGCTCTTTGTATGTAACTATTAGGTTCTTGTAACGTTGCTAGTGTTTCTAAAACTATTTTAGATACACAAGTAATGAGTAACATCTAGCAATGCATTATTGCTACCCAAGTGTGATGAGAATGTCGAGACCCGACCTAATATGTCTATGACCATTATCTTGTATAACTCAATCCTTTTGTCCTTGATACCTAGATTGATCCACAAGGCATAAACCATGTCATCCTCTAATAAATCTATGTGTTTCTTGATCTCTAAGTAGGCTCACTTAACTAAATAAGCTTAATATCTCATATTGGCTTATTTGAGCATAGTTATGCATTTTAATAGTCCTACTCAATCAAGCGGCTCACAAATATCTCTTCCATTATATAGAAGGGATAAATCCCATCTACATCGCTCACATTCCTTTGTATAGATTATTGCATACCCAATGAATGACTTTATAGTCCACTTATTACAGGTGACGTTTGTCGACACCAAGTACACAACTCCTTGCGTAGGGAACCGTAGTGCCTTTAAGTCTAAGGACTATTTATACTAATAGTCACTATGAGAATGTTTATGACACTCATATAACGCTCCATAAAACTTCTCATGGCGGGTCAATTCAGTATAAATTCTCTAATATATACTAATGTGTTAACTTGATATCTTCTATCCATGATTTGTGAGAATAAGTCATCAATTGACCTACATGCTAGTCTGAGCTTATTAATATTGTCCTTGTATATTAATACTTGACTAGAAATAATTAAGAATAGTGTTCTCTATATATGTTGACAGTCTCCCACAATCAATTCAAAATTGATATGCTGTAAACTAAAACATACTATTCTAAGGCATTATTATTATATTTATTGAGCTAGTACAAAAATGAAATAAATATAATAACCAAAATATTGTCATTTGTTGATAAATATGATACAATATGTCCTAAGTCAATCAACTCATGATTGTCTTTTAGGGCTTACACTAACAATCCACTCACTGAAAGTTGTTGGCTAGGGCTTTATTAACTTTATTGACTCTGGTAATAAACAACCTTTATTTTAATATAATTCAATTCAGTTTGACATTTACTTTATCTTTATTCTCATGTTAGATGCATAGATAAAATCCTTCAATATACTATAGTGAGATGTATTGGTACATATGATGACCATCATGAAATACATCAATATTCACTGTATATTCTAAATATGTTCCTAGTCAATTGGGTTGCCTAATAAATAATGATAAAAGGTCGTTCGAGTTAGACACTAGCATCTGTGATTTAGTATATCATGTTTCATTGGTAGGACATAGAGATGTTTAAGCATACAAATGGATGCTTATAGGATGAATTCATTGAATATCCCTCACACAGACTTTTCAAGTGGTTATCATTTATCGAGTGGATAAATCTTTGGTTATGGTTGTACACTAGTAGTCTTTATGACCCGGGACAACACCGAGACTCTATATGCTAGGATTGCACTTTGACTCATTTACCGACTCCATTAAGATCATCAGGTGGTGAGATTGGGTATATAGTAATGAAACATATAGGAGTCAGTGTATTGTAGTCGGAGATTCACTACACACCCACGGGTGTGGATATCGTATATAATATATTGATCTATAGTATATGAAGTCTCTGATCAGAGCTGTAAGATGTGCATTCGGAAAGGAGTTTCTTAGTTGCACATGCGATACCACTATAAGATACATCACATGGTTGTTGAATCAATATACAACCGTCAATGTGTCAATGGCTATAAATACGACTGAGATATATGAGATGAAGGAACTCGACTGTACGTGAACCATAATTGACTGATTCTTGTAGGGACTATTAAGTGATACCTACGAAGGCATAGGCCGGTGTTGTTAGATGCTCTTATCATAATTCATTGGGTGCTAATCAGAAATAATTCTGATATACTATAATCAAGCAGTTGATTATATGATGGGGCTAATAAGGGTATGCCCAAATAAAGGACGAGCATCGTCATGAATCACAAAGAGTTATGAACCCATGGCTAGTTATATTCCTAAACTATTGAGGGTCACATAAGTATTGGTTTCACTATTTCCCGCTGAGAAATTCAAATTCAAGTAGTTGAATTTAGCCTATAAAGTTTGATATGATCAAATAGTGAATTGACAACTAAAGTTTGATATGATCAAATGTTATCATCTATATGATTATGAGGGACTCACATTATTGGGTTTTAGAAAAGTTCTAATATCCAATGGACCAAAATAAAAGAATGAAAATGGCTAGGTTTAATTTGTTAGACAAATATCTCTTCATCATCCTTGGAGAGATGAAGAGACACACATCTCTTCAACTTCCTTGGAGAGATGAAGAGACACACTTCTCTTCATCTTCCTTGAAGAGTTGATGGGCTATATAAAGAGAGTGGTCATCCATGTTAAGTAAAGGAAGGAAAAAGAAGTATGTGTGTTCTTCTTTCAAATTGCCGCCTCCTCTTAAGAGAAAAGGATAGAGATCTTCCTTGTCTTCCATCGAAAGAGTCACATCTTCTTGTGTCATTATGACCATCTTGACAAAAAATGACACTTGATCTCTAGTGCGATCAAGCATTGGAAAGGATACTCCAATCGTGGACCGGATTAGATGGAGGAACCAAAAACTCAAGACAAACAAAGAAGAACCATTTTGCTAAATCCAAAATAGTTGGAGTCATCCCTAAACAAAGGAGGTATGTTTTTGCTTATGTTTTGATTAATGTGTATATTGATGCATATGTTAATAGTTTTATTTAGATTATGCTTAAATGATCTAGAATGTTTAAATTAGATAGTTTTTCTTATCTAAATAAAAGATTAAATTGACACTAGTTACATGATAGTTTATCTTTGTTATGCTTCTAGGATCTTACTTGAATGGTTAGATTGCGATGCATATTTAGATTAAAGATCATGCTCTGTTTGTCTAATAAATTCTATATGAACACTCCTTTGATTTAATTGTTAAATCATAAAATAAATTTTAAACTTTCGCTACGCTTAGGGTGTAAAAACATGATAATCAAATTTTGCATTGGGCACCAATACGGACCCTTGGATTAGTCACCTCAAGGAGGTAGATACCAAGTAAAATTCAAGTGTTGTGCATGTGGAGTTGAGTTTGAATCAAGGTTTCCGCTGCGCATTCAAAGACGACAACGACATGATCAGAGAAGTGGGCAAAGATATTCATCCCCTAGCTTGCACAAGCCCTAACAAGAATCATCTAGAGTTGAGAGCATCATGATCGAAGTCATGAATCACTGGGAGTTGGATATGTCATTAAGTCGAGGTACAATTTTTTGTTAAGTTGGAGCGGGTCGCGGCATGGAACCACGAGCGTCATCGAATCGAGGACGACACGGAGCCGACTATGATGTTGAGTCAAGGATAGCCTGGAATCAAGCATGCCATCGAGTGACCCTCTATTGACTTAGACCACTACCTCTGTAGAACTATTGACTTCTTTCTAATCACATGACAACCTCTAATTACCTCCCGTATCACTTTCTAGAACTTAGCGAACCTACTTGTTCAACCCTTTTCATCATCCAAAGTTTATTTAAATTTCCCCATCAAGGCCTAACTTACCCTTCTACACATAGACCTATAATTAATGAGATCTTCCCCAAACATATGCCTAAACTACAACTATCACTATACTACTCCTAGGCAAGTTCTTCATTCATGACAAGCAATTTGAACCCCCATAGTCAACAACTCCTAAACCTCCAATTTCAACATACCTTATCAATTTGTGTAAGGAGCCTAACTTTCACGTCAAATCCATATCATTGGAGTCAATTTGTCTAAAGAGATGATCAACAAAGCTTGAACAACTACAACAACTAGTTTTCCCAAGTCTTCCTTTTATTAACCACCTCAAATATAGATAAAATTCTACCCTCTGAGTACAAGAAATCAAACCCCATAAGAACCCATGAAAGCATGGCCTCGAGGCTCTTTTTATAGTCCTTCTTTTGTTACTGATGTGGCAAGCTTTGGTCGATTGGAAGCCCTTCGGTCTTCTAGAAGTTGTTGATGTAGTTGCAACTGTTATTAGATAGATAACCTCGTCCGCGTTCTCTGGTTGATTGGAAGCCCTCTAGTCGCCTTGTGCATGGCAAATCTAGTCTTAACTAGAAGCCCTCCGGTCTATTGGTCGCCTGGAAGTACCTTTGGTCTCCCATATGCTCCGGTAGCCCCGACAATAGTTTGGTAGCTTGGAACCCTCTGATTTCACCCGTCAAAAGTTATCACCAGCCAGTCACCCGGACTCCTTTTCAGTCACCTAGAACAGTCAAATTTTGCTTCCCTACATTTGTTACATGTAATTAGTATGATCTAAAGTATTAAATTATTCGCACTTACCTTGGC
>JBAMIE010000098.1:9059307-9072611 GCA_037177295.1 Kaempferia parviflora
TTCCGGTACTCCAAAAATTCCCTAAAAATACTCTAAAAATCTAGAAAAATCATAGAATAATTATGAAACTATTTCTGGAAATTTTAGAGCGTTACACGTCGCTCGGGAGAGCAGCGGGAGAAGAAGGATGACCATACGATAAGGTTCAAGCACGACATCTACAGCTGGGGAAAAAACATGAGTGAGAGGCAAAACTTTCAACATCTTCTCTGTGCCCAAAGCGGGTGGCTAAACATGCTCTTCAACCTGGCTTTCCCTAACTTCATCCCCACTCTACCTTAGGGTTTGTGTCGTAGTCTTCGGCTATAGGGCTAGCGGTAATCCCTGGAGTTTGAGCTTCGTTTGTTCTCCTACTTGGACTTTCTGGCTCTCTCTTCTGTTGCCTCGGAAGGTTCGAGCGGGCAGCAACGACTGGGGAGAGGGCACAACGAAGTAGAGGCGGAGGCTAAAGACGATGATTTGGGAGGTGGTTGAGAGCAGATAGCTTGCGCGTGGTGATTCGGTGACTGCACAGTGAGGCAATGTGCGTGGTTGAGGGGCAGCATGTGACGAGGAAGGACGAACCGAGACATTCTATCTACTTTTTTAGGTGGATAAAATTTTACCTACAAATGGATCAATAAATTAATGTCCGTTATTTTAGGTAAAGTGAACCAGTTCGGATATTCTGTCCCAAAATCACGATGTCCCCTCGCAGATCAGACAAGTGTGACATTCTCGTTATTGTACAATATCTTTGAGATATGATTTGACCTGTCCGATCGGTGAGGAGACATAAAAACACGATGATTTTGAGATAGAGAATCTGAACTAAAAGTAATGTGTTAAAAGATTTTTCTTTTCTAAAATTAACATATAAAAAAAATAATAATTGAAGAGAAAATTAAAAGAAATCAAAATTAGAAACGACCAACGTGATCAAGATCTATAGTGCAAGGTCCACTACTCACTTTTTCTCCATAAATGAATATAACTAAATATTTTTTTTCTCAATTTATTTATTTATACATTATCTTGTACGCAAACTTCTACTCTTCCATTTTTGTAAATCAATATTTCTTTAATTTTATTTCATCAAAAAATTTAAATCAAGATGTTAGTCATGAGTTAACGGATGATTCCGACAACGACCCAACGGGTGCCGCCAGATTTGTACGGCGGGCCCCACAGAAACCTTAGATATGCTCCACTCACTCATGTCTTCGTCAACCCTCCCACGTCTACCCGCACAACACCCACGCCCTCCACTGCTTTATCCGCTCCGAATATATTTGACTTGAGCTGGTTTGGCGATTCCCCACGTCCCCACACTGTGAGAGGGTTGGCGTAGGAAACGCCAAATCAGTCGGTGGTGGGACGTGGATAGCGTCATGATGTTGCACATGACGTCATCTATCACTCAGTGAGTCTAGTTTGGCCGTGGTTCCTGAATTACAAGACACAGCATATTCTTTCGGCTTGTTTGGGGCGTGCTGCGATAAAGAAAATAAAAGCGAAGCGGCGAAGAAGGGGTACAGCTAAGCGCTCGCCGTCTGGATCTTAGCTTCCCTGGTTCCTCCTCGCTCCCTGTGGCACTCCGATCTCGTAGCTGACTGCTTCCGCCAACTTCCGGCTCTGTCTCCAGTCGCCGGATGCGCTTCTCGCTAGGAATGGTGGTGTGTACCGGTTCAGATCCTTGTATCTAGGGCAGTTTTCGCTGGAGCTGGGGATGGATTTCCAGTGCCGGTTTCTGTAGGAGGGCGCCGAGTCTTCTTCCTCTGAGTGAAATGGCGCGGGTGGAATGGGTGATATGGCTCCGGGGGTTCATCTCGCTCGTCCTCGTGTTCGATCCCTTCTCTAGGGTTCTCTCCAATATGGAAGGTACAGAGCGATCTTTCCTTGTATTCTGGTGCCGATGCTGGTGCTCTGAAATACATAGCTTCCTTTAGTTCTACCACAGTTTTTGCGGTTCGCTTGATCTGAGTCGAGTGATTGAGATGTGGGCATTATTGTCATAAAATTCCGAGCTTTGTTTTTTTCCCCGCACTTCTTTTTCTCGCCGAATTCTTTACGATTTGGAAAGGGACGCAAATTGTAGGTCGGATCCAAACATGGCTGCTATTCTTATACATGTGGATCATTGACTTTCCTAATTTTGGATTTGGTTGACTTATTTGGCACTCTAATTCTGGCACAACTTTTTTTTTAAAAAATATTATTCAACCAATTACTAGGATATCGAGAGTAAGATTTGTAAGTTATTCTCGATTGAGTTATTTTTGGTCAAATATGGAATGGTTTTGTGAAAGAATTTTTTTATTCTTTGCAATTTGGTCAGATTTTCTATTAATTTTATATAGTAACGTCGCCTTCTAGAGAAAGTTGGACATTATGATGTCTTTTGTTACTTCCCGAATTGGTGAATTTAGAGTGTCAAATTTTTAGTTAACGTATGATTTGAGAGTGATCTGTTTTCCTAGATGATACATTCAATTATCAGCGAAGCTAAAGGGATAAAATTGTGGTTGTTTTGAGGGAAAGTTTCCTTTTTTAGTGATTTTCATCGATTATACATGTTATTTTGTATTACAAGAATTTTTATGTTAAAGTTACTGTAAGGTTAAAGTTTTTTATGAGGATATTATAAATGCGTCAATCACATAGCATGGTTAGGTGGTTTCAGACGACTGTAGTTTAATCCTTTGTCAAATTCAGTGTCAGTTCTCTTCCTTTCTGGAATTTCTTTTCGATCTGGACCACTTATATATGCTTCGTGTGTCTCATGCTTGTATAATGTGCACAGGTGATGCTTTGCACTACTTGAAGGCAAACTTAATTGACCCTAATAATGTGCTTCAGAGCTGGGACCCAACCCTGGTTAATCCGTGCACGTGGTTTCATGTTACATGCAATAATGACAATAGTGTTATCAGGGTGTAAGTAAATTCATCTCTCTGTACTCTAAATGTATTTTGTGAAAATCGATTGATTGACCATCTTTAGTTGTTTGCAGTGATCTTGGAAATGCGCAGCTATCTGGTACTTTGGTTCCCCAGCTTGGTCAATTGAAAAATCTGCAATATTTGTAAGTTTCGTGCTATATGTTCTAGATTACATGATTTTTTTTGAGACATCAAACTTGATAATTGACAAGTCTCAACTTTGATATACAGTTCTGATGCTTTCACAAAATTTATGACCTGAACTACTGAAATCTTTTGTTATACTTGTCTTATTACTGGCCTGTTCAAATAGTTTTCTGTGACACATATAGTTTCTGTTTAAATAGAATATTATTGGTTATTACTGTGTGTTTCAACTATGAATTATGACTATTGCAGAAATTAGAATTCTACCTTTATATTTTGTTATTCCATGAAAATTTTGAACCTGAATTACCAAATTCTTATGTTATACTTATTTTATCCCCAGCTTGCTCAAATAGTTATCTGTCACACTTTTCCTTTCCTTTCAACTAGAGTTTTATTGGATATTTAAATGTGTGCCAACTATGAATTGTGAGTATAATTGCTGAAATTAGAACTGTAATTATATTTTGTTGTCATTAAAATTAGATAGAATCTTATTGGATATTGAAATGTGTTTCAACAATGAATTATGACTCTAATTGCAGAAATTAGAATTGTACTTTTATATATTGCTGTTATTAAAATTATTTATTTTTTGAATGGCAGAGAACTTTATAGTAACAACATTAGTGGGATGATTCCTAGTGACCTTGGCAATCTGACAAACTTGGTCAGTTTGGATCTCTACCTGAACAGCTTCGCTGGTGAAATTCCAGATTCATTAGGGAAGCTAACAAAGCTGCGTTTCCTGTATGACTATATTCTTCCTTGACTATGATCATTTAGTTTTTGAATAAGTGCTGTAAGGAATGCTTTGCTATAGTTTATATTATATTGCATTGCTATATTGGTTTGTCAGGCTACTTGAAAGTTTTATAAAATTTGAGCACTGGTGATCCCTTCTTAACAATGGTTTTCGTGGGCATCATTGCAACACAATATTGCTAATGGAGGATAATCTTGCATGTCTATCTACTAGAGATTATTTAATTAACTGGTCAAATTCTCAACCCAACCAAGATGGGCATTTTTATTATAATAGAACAAAATCTTAAGATGGATGTGTATACTACTTAAAGAAGATAAAATAAAAGTACTCCTATTCAGAGTAAATAAGGTGTGACTGTAATAAATTATAAAGTAAAAGAAAATATGATAAGACAATATCAATATGTTCCAAGATGACCAATATATTCTATTGCTTGAAAATTGAATCATCTAAAGGTGTAAAGGATAATAGATCAAAGAAAATTTTATTACACAATTTAAAATGATCTAGAAGATATGGGTATTAATAGCATTATAGAAACGCCCACTTACCCAACTCAACTTGGAAATTGAACTAAAATGGCCCATTGGATCTGCATTTTTTCTCTTTTCTGATTTTGGGTTTCAATTATTGTGAATCTGAACATTGTATGAGTTTTGAGGTTTTTATCTAAAAGCCTGAAAAACTTAATCAAAATCCTTCAAAAGCTTGTGTTGGCACGGCATTGAACCATGCACCTTAAAAGCCCTAAACCCAAACTTAACTGGATATATATATTTGGAAGCCTGGATTTTTCAGGATGGATTTGGTTTTCCCAAAAACCCACTTAATCTCAGTTCTGCCCCTGCTTACCTCGAATCCAATAATGGGATAAGGTCCATGTACCTAGCCACAAGTTGTTGGGAATCATTGTTTCTTGTTTTTCTTCTATCTGCACCTTAAGTGCACAGAAAGGACAAATATCTTTTGTATACTTTACTACATGAACTTGGATATAAAGTTAGATAATATAGCTAAAAAGATGAAACATCTTAAACTAAAAAGCAGTGACAAAGTATTGCCACTTCATGGTGGCTTGAAATGGTTTATCGAGTGGTATGTTTTGGGACTAGAAGAATGCAGTTCTTAGTAGTATAGATGGGTCTGCAGCCATTCAGACTAACCTTGAAATATATAATATTGGAAGATGGTGCATACCTTGTTTTGATTTCTTATTTTAGTGGTTGGTGTCACCTTGGTGTGTGTCAGTACCTTTCTTCTAGAAACTTGTCTTATTTGGCTGAACAAGAATAGATAAAAATTTGCTTGATCATTTGTAAATGTGTCTTTATAATTCTTCCTCTTGTTGGAGTAGAGCCATGTCCATGATGTATGTACTATTCTTTATTCAAGGGGTGATATTGCCTGTGAGCTCACAGGGGTGCAAGGAGTAGCACTTTGTAGCATTTCCCTGTTAATGGTACAAGGGAATGCTAATATTGACAAATTGGGGCATACCCTTTCTTAATTTCTTGTTCAGTGGTTAGTTTCACTTTGGTGCACTTCAGCACATTCCAAGTCTAAAAACTAAGTTGCCTCATTTAATCTGCTTAATAGTTTAGTTGACCATTTGTAAACGTGTCTCTATGGTCTTCCTATTGTCGGAATCGAGACTGGTTGATTGATGCATTATGCTGTTATTCAAGGGGTGATCTTACATGTGAGCTCACCCAGGTGCTAGCAGCAGTACGCCCCTGCTAAGAGTATAGGAGCTTGTCCTGAATCAGAAAGGATTACATCCAAAGCCTTTGAGCAGACTGTTTTTTCCTACCCAAGTTGATTTCTTATTTTGCAACCCATGGTGTTTTTGACCCAAGCAGTTGCTCTACAAATTGATCTGATGCTATACTGATCCAGTCTCACTTATATACGTGTTTTCAACATGAAGGTCTGAATTCCAATAAATATTAATCTGGTTTTCTCATGATCATCGACTGAGTTATATCTAAATGCTTAGACCCTTTGCTCTATAGGAGGGACAAATCATCTTTGGATGTGAGGTAATGTATGTGTTGATGGACCACATAATAGGGCTCTTTCAGTGTGGTTGTGGACATTGGAATTCTTGTGGACAACATAAAATATGTATTTTGTTGTTTTTACTTCTTTTTGTGCTTTATTTTCTTTGTGCATTTTTGTTTCTCATTTATCACAACAATTTGGAGGGTGTTTGACTTCTAACACTTCTCATTGTGTTGAATACTTGAATTAGCTAAAAAGGCATGATTTATGGTTTTATTTCAGTAGAAGGGAATTGCTGTCAAGAGTTGTGGTTTCTCCCGTATGATTGGCATATTTATTTACATTTTTAAGCATCTTCTTAAATATTTGAATTATTCTTATTTTTAAAATTTCTTTGAAGGATAGCCGGCTTAACAATAACAGTTTGTCCGGTCCTATTCCCAAGTCTTTGACTAATATTACTGCTCTCCAAGTTCTGTAAGTTGTGGAATCTGGGCTTATGTAATATGTTAACCTGTGTAAACAATTTTCTATTATATGATTTTGACTATGTTTTTGAACGCTTAGGGATTTATCAAATAACAACTTGTCAGGAGAAGTTCCATCGACTGGGTCTTTCTCTCTATTTACTCCAATCAGGTGTTTGTCATTCCAATGAAAAAGATTGTCGATGCATTAATGGCTATAAGATTTGCTAATTGTATGTTTTTACTGACTTGCTATGCAGTTTTGCCAACAACCCTCTTTTATGTGGTCCTGGTACAACAAAGGCTTGTCCCGGTGCTCCTCCTTTATCTCCACCACCCCCATTTGTTCCTCCAACTCCACCTTCATCTCAAGGTAGAATGTGGTGGTTCTTACAAGAGACCATGTTGAATTTTTACGGTGATTTTGCTTTACATATTCAGGTGAACTTGATATATATTTTTTCAGCTGTGATTGTTACAATGCATTTGTATTGTCTAACAATTACATTCAAAGTTCCTTCCCCTTCTTTGTTTCTCTGTCTCCATCAATTATGTTGCAGTATTCAGCATGGTTGGCAAACTCAGCCTATCCCAGTCCTGATTGGCTGTGTTGAATTGCAATCTGCTGAGTCCAATCTGATTTTACCAGATTTCTCGGGCATCTCAACTTAACCCTAGGGAAAAGAAAGAAGAAATAGACTAAAAGTTTTAAAAACCTAAAATTGATCTGAAATCGGCAAAAGCCATACAATTTCAGGTCACTACTTGATGTGTCGGTGATTCAATAAAGCAGCAAAGATGGTGAAATTGAGTGTTGTGGATGTTTGTTGGTGGAAGATTGCCTACTCTTGTGATTTTGTGTTAGGGATTTGAAACCGTTAGGCAAGGGAGTGATGATAGTATCTTGGAGCAAAGGTGAAAGAGTGAGATAGTGAGAGATATTAGGGCTTTTAAACATACTAAATATAAAATGTTTTAATAAATACATAATAATGCAATTAACTAACATGTCTATTATTAACTTTGCCTAATTAGTATTATAAAATTAATTATTATTACTTAAAAATAGTGCTTGTTTTCTAAATTTTTTCTAATATTTAATATTTTGAAATTATTATCAATAATTTAGTATCATATCTTGAAATTAAAATAATTTAATATTTATTTTAACTATAAAATTGATGATGGACTTAATTAAAATAATAGTTTTGATACTAATTGATAATGATTAATACATTTTTACTGATATCTATTTTTATTAAAAATGTTATTCATGGATGGAATTACAATAATATTTATTAATATTTTTTTATGTTGATTAACAAATATATCTGTATTAATGATCATTGTTAATACTTTACTATCAATAATAACTTACTATTAAAATGTACTTAGAAGAATCCAGATAATTTTTGTTATATTTAATATGATAAATAGCAGTGGATATTTTTCTGCTTAATGAGTAAAGAAAATCAGTTGATTATCAATTAATATTCTGAACATTACAATAAAATGATTATTTTGTGTGATTGTTTTTCAATGGTTGAAATGATAAAATGAGAGAAAACGAGCTTGAGATGACATGAAAATGTTCAAAGGTGTCCTTAGATTCTATGATTATAAGAGTCAAATTAATTAGTGTGGATGATGCAAGTAACATTGGGAGACCAAGGAAAATTTTCGTTAATGATTAAAAAAAATTAATTGATTGAAATATTTATACTGAAATGGCCTTGTATAGTCTTCAATGGAGAGATAAGATTCATATGGACAACAAATAATTGATAGCTGGGATAAACTTGCCTTGATGATGATAACTTTCAAATAGTTCCTGCTTGAAGGTCAATATATCATGAATTTTCAGCAGATTTATAGTTTGGATGTTAATTTCTCAGCCACCTATTTGCCTATAATGTATGATGGTTTGGGAATTTTCGGATACTTGTTTCTTGAGGAGAGATTTTTCACTCTTTTTCTTGCTTTGTTCCATGGATCTTAGGTCTTAGATGGGTATGATTAAAAACTCTCTTCTGGATGAAATCTAAAGGTTGTTCAATATCATTGAACAGGAAGTAGTGCCTCTAGCACTGGAGCAATTGCTGGGGGAGTTGCTGCAGGTGCTGCTTTGCTTTTTGCAGCCCCTGCAATACTGTTTGCGTGGTGGCGGCGTCGTAAACCACAAGAACACTTTTTTGATGTTCCCGGTTAGTGTCGAATATATAAATCAATGAATCTATTGTCATCTCCTCCCTTATATGAATGTATTGTTTTTTGTTTCAGCCGAAGAGGACCCAGAAGTTCATTTGGGTCAGCTTAAAAGATTTTCTTTAAGAGAATTGCAAGTTGCAGCTGACAACTTCAGCAACAAGAATATTCTGGGGAGAGGAGGATTTGGCAAAGTATATAAAGGACGACTTGCAGATGGTTCACTTGTAGCAGTAAAGAGGCTGAAAGAAGAACGGACTCCTGGTGGGGAGCTTCAGTTCCAAACAGAAGTTGAGATGATCAGCATGGCTGTGCATCGAAACTTGCTCAGGCTGCGAGGATTTTGTATGACGCCAACTGAGAGATTACTTGTTTATCCCTATATGGCCAATGGAAGTGTTGCATCACGTTTAAGAGGTACCTGTTATCCTTTAATATCTCTGTTTTTTCTTATAGAATCTTAATGTTCAGCTGGATCACTCATAACTCCTGAAATTTCAGAAGGAAAATTAAATTCTTATAGATTCTAATTTTATGCATTATGTTTATTTCTAGAGCGTCCTCCATCCGAGCCACCTCTTGAATGGGCAACTCGACGAAAGATTGCATTGGGTTCTGCAAGAGGGCTTTCCTACTTGCATGATCATTGTGATCCTAAAATTATTCATCGTGATGTTAAAGCTGCAAATATTTTGTTAGATGAGGACTTTGAAGCTGTTGTTGGAGACTTTGGCTTGGCAAAGCTAATGGACTACAAGGATACTCATGTGACCACTGCTGTCCGTGGAACTATAGGACACATAGCCCCTGAATACCTTTCGACTGGAAAATCCTCAGAGAAGACTGATGTTTTTGGCTATGGAATCATGCTTTTGGAATTAATCACAGGGCAAAGAGCATTTGACCTTGCCCGACTGGCAAATGATGATGATGTTATGTTGCTTGACTGGGTAAGCATCGTCTATCATTTCCTTTTGATCACATTAAACTTTAGAATGCTAGAATGAACCAGGTTTTGTGTTTGGTTCTTTGTTGCTTGGAATCAAGAACCATCATGTAATTATCTGTGCGTGGGTTATAACAATTGAGATCCCCTTTGAGGTTTGGGTTTGTGTGTTCCAGGAGGACCAGCCACATTAAACCCAAGCCTTGATGAACCTCGATGGCGCAGAGAAAGTTTCCTTCCGGCTTCCTGATACCCTAGTGATTAAGTGCATGTAATTTTATTATCGTTCCGATTGAAGTGGTTGAACCCACACCCTGTTTTTCCTTTCAGGTAAAAGGATTGCTGAAAGAGAAAAAGCTGGAAATGCTGGTTGATCCTGATTTGCAGAAGGACTACGTCGAAGCTGAAGTGGAGTCTCTCATACAAGTAGCGTTGTTATGCACTCAGGGTTCCCCAATGGAACGTCCAAAAATGTCAGAAGTAGTGAGGATGCTTGAAGGTGATGGTCTTGCTGAGAGATGGGAGGAATGGCAAAAAGTCGAAGTGGTAAGACTGGAGGAGATCCCCCGACATCTCAACAGTGAGTGGATATTGGACTCCACAGACAACCTTCGTCCGGTTGAATTATCTGGCCCAAGGTAACCATGAGATGAAAATGCTAAACTCCGCGATCTTCTTTCTATGCATTTGCATGTGCCGCGATGATTCGCGATAGATTCAGAAAGTGGGGAAATTGTGTATATTTCTATATAAGGGGTAATTGTATCATCTCATATCGTTTAGTGTGGATTTCTTTTGGTAAAACTCTTTTGCATTTCCACTCTTGCAAGCAATATTGGAGCCTCTGCAAGAAGGAATATTGGAGTTTCACTAACTCAGGCTTCTGTAATTGATAGAATCAGATCTGCTTGACTTTACATAGATTCAAGTGCTTTTCTGTATCTTTGCATTGTATTCTAGAATCTACGGTGAACGTATTGGATTTTGGAAGGGATACACAACTTGTAGAGAAAAGAAATTGATAGAATTTTAAAAGTAGGTGACAAGTAACAAGTATAAAGTGAATGATGAAGGTTTGACGAATTCAACAATGACTGTATTGTCTGTTGGATATTTTATATATATCCGATAATTTGTTAGTTCATTTACGTGAATTTATAACTCATTATTTTACCACTTAAGTGTAAATTCGTTAAAGTGCTATAATTGATTTGTCATTGGTTTGGATGTGAATATTATATGTATAGATCTATTTATCTTAAATCCGCTATCTATTATTATTATTGGGTTGATAATGGTTAGTGGGTATCAGCCTATATATAGGGTGTGATTTTTGTAGGGTTAGAGATGAATTTGACAATACTTATTTTCTCATTGGATAAGGATATACAACGTTGAAACCCTAACCCTAACTCCTGTGGAAGATCATGCTTTAGAATTTGACAATACTTTCGACTTTAGAATTCGGGGATGGTATAGAGACAATGTCTCTAAATTCAGGTATGATTTACTTTGGCATCTCACTATAATTTACTTTGGTTTTCTCATGTTTATATCCACCAATAGATCTACTAAACAGATATTTTCTATTAATTCGTATTAGAGTGAGGTCGAATTCCAAAAAAAAGCATTCTTTTTTGCTAGATTTTGATCTAATATCAAAGAACAACGCGCTTATTTATTGAATTCAACCATTAAAAATATCTGTTTTGTATTTTTTTAGCGTCTATGGACTTTTTCCATAATGAACTGTGTTTGGTTGATTTCTCTAAAAAATTGATGAACAATATTCGGTCACCTGATGAACAGTGTTTTGGTCAACTGATGAACCTAATCAACCGATGAATAGTATGTTCGGTCAACTGTCCTTCATATTCTTCGTATTCGATTATCATTAATGGATTGCTAACGATTAGTTGGTATTTGACTATATATAGGGTGTGAACCCGGTAGGATTAGAGATCAATTTGACTATCCTTGCTTTCCAATTTAGTGAGGATATACGACACCAAAACTTTAACTCCTGTCGAAGATCATACTTCAACTTCCAACTTCAAAATTTAGGGATAGCACAGAGATGCCTCTAAATTCAGATATGATTTAATTACAGTATAAAATTAATTTATTTTTATTTTTCTCATGTTTATATCGATGAATATATCTGCTTAATTGATGCTTTCTTTCATTTTATTCTATTAAAAGACTATTAAGATATGACACCTCATTTAAGAATCTCCCTGCCATCCTCATCCATCGTATTCAACCTTGCTACCCCACTTACTTTGCAAACTGAAGAAAGGAAAATATGGTATTATATTGATTTTTTGAAAATCGACGGTTAGACCAATATTTTTTTCGTAGATTTTTTTATTTATCCTAGCCATTGAGGATAGAGGTTGACTATCTATCTAAATCTTTTGTGGTGAAATGAAACTAAGGTCCATACACCTAAAGGTTTAGGTGTCACACCCACAGAATACACATATGTGAATAGCAACCTTGTACCTTTCAAGGTTTTGATACACATGTTTTCCTAGCTAGATGCTAAAAACGAATTCTTCTCGAATAGCAGCAGTATATATATCGATCGATATATACATCTCTTCTCCAAATCATGTCTCACTTCTTGTAATACCATCGTCCAACACCAAATTAATACATACTATGCTTGTGGAGGTAAATTCGTAAATTATTTTTTGCCCAGGGATACTCAAATTGTTTTCACTAAATTTAGTATCCAATAGGTGCCAGAGGAGATCCAACCGCTACACTTTAAAAATCCCAGTTATGTCTTCATCGCTGTCCCATGAGCGCGGGGGCTTGTGTCCTACTTCTGAGTTCTGATGCATTCCCAGTCAGTCAAATAGTCACTGAATAAGAGTAACGTGAGAAACTGAAGATCGAGCATAGTCAAACAATGCCGAGTTGCAGAGATTATAGTATAGTATAGTATAGTTATAGAGCCAGCTGTCACCGTTGCTCGGATGCGTGATTTAGTTTGTACTATTGTCGCATTAACTATTGCCCCAAACCTACAATACTATTATTCTTATTGTAGCATGGACCTGCCTATTTTTTAAATAAAATAATAAAATAATTTTACTTTTTTATAAAATTATGATAAATTATGAAATTAAAAAAAAAATAATGTACAATTAGGCTTAATACATAGGTCATATGCAGCACAACTTGAGACTCTACCCCATACCAAACTTGATTTGCCAATCAAATCTGATCCAACATGGCATGATCTATACCTTCTTAGGGGCATGCCGTGAAGAACTGTCAGATGAGTCAACTCGTGATGAGATAGCTTGACTCGTCAAAAGTCTGTCATGTAACAGGGCGAGCTGAGAAATCCTCAATTCAATATAATATAAAGTGGGTTGTAGATCACATATATGAACTTATAAAAAATCTCTATATTTTATTGAATTTGATGATTTCATAATTATATATTTTTATAAAAATCTCTAATAAAATTCATAATTCTTAATTCACACTTATAATCTAATGGAAAAAAATTCATAATTTTTACTACAAAATTATATGTCATCATAAATTCATAATATAATTTTAATTTTTTTCCCCTCTTAACCCTAGACCAACCCAAGCCCATTATGGGTCACTCACTTGGCCAGTTTAGGTTCGTTTTTAGATGAATTGATAAAATTTTAATTCAATCCACTTAAATTGCTTGATAGGGGAGAGACTGCCCCCAGGGTTATGGTGCAGCGGTAAGGGCACTTGGTTGTCTCCCAGGCACCCACAGTTCGAATCCCAGCTACGGCGCATTTGCAGGGATTTTTCCTTCAAATGAGACTCGCAACTAAGGGATGCTGGGCTTC
>JBAMIE010000098.1:9115603-9129419 GCA_037177295.1 Kaempferia parviflora
CCACTCCATTGTCGGAGGCATGCATTTTCATTCATATTTTCGAACACACTCAACGTGGAATTGAACTATTGACGCTCGACATCGCTGAACAATGCATGCCTAGTATCGATAAGTGTGGTGGGGACGAAGATATACATGTAACTATCTTTCCGGTACACCGGCATTAAATTCGACGCTTGGTAGCACGGACCACATTATCATCAAGTTCATGTGATCCGGCCACATGAGTCTAATCCAACGACCATCAAAATCCAGCACCAGGACGTTGCGATCGAACGCAGCTGGTGGGAGGTGATCACGAGGGCCACACCATTAATGTCGAGCTAGATAGATAGATTAGAGGGTAAGAATAAACCAAAAGTTTGAACAACACCTTTCCTATCAGTATATATATACTTAATTCGACTATTGATTGATTGATCGATCGATCGATGGCCACATATTTACAAGCCTGATTTCATAATTAATGAATTTCTCCGTAAATTGAAGTTGGATTAAAATTTCCCATCACGCAGGAACATGATTTTTAATTATTAGAATGCATCACATTCTGATTATGATATATATTTAATTAGGGATTTGTCTTATACCATTCAACAAGGCAGGATCACGTGTGCTCGATGTGATGTTCACCTTCGGACCCTCTTTCTTAGTTTCTTTGTGTTTTTAAGCGACCGGTCGCACAATTAATTGTGAGGCCTTTTCTTGCCATGTGGTTTATCAAAAGTATTTATTAAATAATAATAAGAAGAAGATGATGATGATGATGGAGGAGGAGGAATACAAGAACTTAGTGGCTGAATATAGTTTAAAGTTTTGGGAAATTAGTGGATGAATTTTAATTATTATTATTATTATTTTTTTTTTTTTTGCAGGAAATGTATGTATCAAGAGATGCCTTCTTAATTGGCATTCATCAAAGCACATCTTAACAATTTATTTACCAAAAAAAAATCTAATTCCTAGAATATCCAACCACAAAATTAAAGTCTAATTACTTTAGATTAATTTTCATTAAAATTAACGTTTTTGGAAATACAAAATTATTAATATTCTCTTGATAAGTTTTCTAGATGTTCATTCCTTGTTAATTCCTTGATGATTAAATTGAGCCTTGTGACACAATTTAGTTGGTTAGTACAAGATAGAGTTGATATTATAGGATAAGAGTAAAAATCTCGATAAAGCTAAGGAAAAAATTTGTCCTCTGTGTTGGCCAACTATAACTTTCTGATTTACCTTCTCACAGATAATCGTGAGGTCAATCATGTGAAACCGTTAGAGTGGCTGATTCTGCCTTTCTATCATTGTGATTAAATTAGTATTGTGAAATTTTTTTTAAAAGATATCTCATTATACTTTTCATCTCAGCATTACTTTTATTATGTTGTTGTAGCCGAGATCAAATCCTCTAGTCCATAAAATTATGGACTAGGGGATGATTCACATCTTAATTATGATCGAATTGAGGTCGCAATCTAGCTACAATTGTTTGTGATTTTTTCGACGGATTCACTCATCCATCTAGATTGTAGTTTAGATTTGGACGGATGGTCATCGAATGCCCGGCGATCGGCAGCCCGGCGATCCTCCCACCTCCGACGGCCTCCTGGCGGTCTCCGGCCGTCCACCCGGATCCAACTACAATTTAGATGAGTGGGTGAATCCGTTCGTAGACCGTAAATAATTACGACCGAATTATAACTTTAATCTGGTCGCAATTAGGATGTAGACTATCCACTTGTTCACAAGAGGATCTGCACTTGTTGTAGCCGGTTAGAACGATGGCTACTATAACATATTAAAGTAAATCGATTTTTTTTTTAATCTAACTTATTTAAAATTACTACATAGAGCATTAATATATCAATACTTGTCCCCTCGGGGTGGTGTGATGGTTAAGGCATGAGAGCTTGTCACATGAGGTATAGAGGTCAAATGTCGGTACGCTCGAGCATATACCTCCCTCATGTCTTGACCATTTGCACTTATAGCTAGTAGTCACCCGTGGTTTACCTCTTCCGTGTTGGCTCTGGGACGGATCGGCAGGGGCGCTGGGGGCGAGCGATTCACCTTTTGTCACATTAATATATCAATACTCTTTATTAATTCAGTTTATAAATTTAAAATCTTAACAAAATCAACACATGGGGTCATGATTAACCAGATTAGATGCTAGGTAGCGAAGAAATCTTGGCAGATTAAGATTGACTGGAAGTTAAGTAACAGTAAATTGATGGTAATGATCACTCGACTAATGTTGAGATGGATGGAGCCGTTGAGTAACTTGAGCTGACATGTCAATACAACGTCCGAATCAATAATGGATTATTTGACTGATAGGTAAAATTAGTTGACTAATAGATAGAAATCAATCCCGATCTAAAAGATATAAAAGAAGAGTCCAAGGAGATTTTTGAGGATGAATTACTAGTATATTTTCATACCAACAAGAGACTTTTCAAAACAACCAACAATGTTCTAAAGTAAGATTCATCTTTGTAACACATTCTTACATTACATATTTCTATTTGTATGTTTCGTTTGTTTATGTGTTGCTTATGCAAGATAGATTTGTTTGAGGTTTCTCTTCCTTCAAAATATATCAAAGAAAGAAAGTGATAGTAATTGTTAAGATTAGACATCAGACGTAGTCGATTTGGGAGGTGGTGAACTAAGTAAAAATGGTTTGCGTTGTGTTTGTGTCTTTCATGTGCATTGCTTATTTGTTTTCGCTATATACTAACGAATTGTATAAGAGCATCAGGGCTGTCTCTAAAAAATTAGAGATCCTAGGCTAATTTTTACATGAAAATCTTATATAATTTTTTTATTAAATATAAAAATATTATATACGAGCCGAGCTGATAATTAAATGCACATGTTTACATGAAATTCAATTGATTTAAGTGTAACATTGACCATTATATGCTTAAAAAAAAAAAAGACTGACCCATTATCAAATTTAATAGAAAGTTCATATAAAAGATCTTAATAATATTGAGACCCCTAAATTAGGGAGGCCCTAGACAGTTGCCTAGGCTGCCTCCCCCTGAAGTCGGCCCTGAAGAGCACGTAAAATAAAGATAAAGTGATGGAGTTATTCCTCTCCCTTCCAGGTCTTATGTGCAAGTTGGATGGTTGTGGTTCGAGAAAGCTAAATTAATTAATTGGATGGTTGAAAGGTCCAAGCAACTCAAGGGGACATACTGAATGAAATGGTCAAATGGGCTAGCTAACAGAGCCAATAGATCGAACAATAAATGATCAGATGGGCTAGAGAATTCATACAAATTAATGGTTTGGGCAATTTAGATTATCCAAGCAATCTATTTGGACAACAAAATTATGAAAGATATATTAATGAATTTGTCAATGGATTGAAAAAAATTATGCACGTATATAAGATATGTCAACAAAATCATAATATGAAAATTTACACCTTTTTCTACTATATTCTAGATAAAAATTAAAAATATCTATCACTTTCTCTCTATATAAAACAATTATATTTTTCCTTAGTTTTTTTTTTATTCCGTAAACTAAACTCAAATAACTCACCGAGTGAATTTTTACATTTTTCTTTCAATACCGATAGTTCTCAATTTCAAACTTTTTTATTTAATAATAATTACCTGGTTAATTCCCAATTGACTTCACAATAAATACAGTTGCAGATTAACTTCTATCACGCAAAACACGCAGTTGACCTCCTCCCATTCAAGGTCAACTTTGAATGCTACAAATAAGTGATCGAACACCCCAAACCACGAACAAACTCCAAGTCGTTTGACTTTCCGAATCCAATCGATTATATATATAATCACCATATTTTTCCAACGAACTCAGCTCCCGAACAAACGCCAAGTTGTTTGACTTCACAGACAATTTTAAAAAGCTTTTTTTATTATTATTTTCCAATAACCGTTGACTTCACGAACGATTCCCATCACATGGTCAACTTTGAGTCAAGCAAATAAAATAGAGGGAAGTTGTCATTCCTGGCATAAATTCAATAGTTTGACTGACTTTCACTCTAACTTAGTTTGTATTATTAATATATATTTTCCTTATTATTCTCTTACGCAATTAATTAGATTTCATAATGTATAATTTTAATGAGAACAATAATAAAATTATATTTTTGTAAAATATTAAGTGTACCAATAATATAATTCACTACACTTTTGTATATAAACTATATAAATCATAATATATATATAGGTATCTTCATTCTTCAAAATTTAATGCCTTCTGTATATAAACTTAAAACACGCACTCAATGAAGAAATTTCTTTGAAAACTTGCAATAAATGGCATTGAAATTTCTCATAATTTAATGCCAAAATGTTTTTCTAGGTAAATTCTTATTGCACCGGACATTCCGGGTTGAAGTTTGAATCCCTCGTATGATAATTAAGAACCTTAATTTGTAGCCTAATGGGCCCCGTATTCGAACATAGTCAGGGTCAAGACTAAAGATATTCTAGTCATGGACCACGGATCTCCATCGGTAAATATTCGTTTCCGAGCCCAAACTCTCCCAATTCAGATATAGTCAGGGTTGAGACTAAAGATATCTTGGTCACAGACTATGGATCTCCATTAGTAAATGTCAATTTTCGGGCTTAAAGTCTCCCGACTCAGACATAGTAGCGTCGAGACTAAAGACATCCTGGTCACAGACCACAAACCTCCATTTGCAAATGTTTGTTTCTGGGCCTAATTCCCTTACATAGTCGGGGTCGAGACTAAAGATATGTTGTTCATAGACTACAAATCTCCATCCGCAAATATCCATTTTAAGACTAAACTTTCCTGACTTGGACATAGTCGCAGGTGCCCCACATAGATGTGTATGATGACATTTCATGTAAAGCAATGATCAAACCACGCCGGGGATTTGACACGTCATCTTTTCCTCAGTAATATACCAGCATTAAACAAATATCATTCTGACTCGACACAACTGTTTAGTCAGTTAGACTCACGCCTCTTTCGACCAGACTCAGTGGGGAGACTTATGATATAAGGATGAAGTAGGAGTCTAGCTTCCACGTCGATGAAGATGGTCAATAATCCTACTGAGGTGGAAGCCAGAGTCAAAGGAGATTAATTTTAGCATCCCATGCCAACTCAATTTGCCTAAGTCAGGAAGATCTAACTCTAGGGGTGCTCAGCCCGCTCTGCTTTGGCACTTCTACTCTGCTTCGCTTGCCAGGGCTTCCCTATTAGGCCCAAATGGGTCCCTTTCTCTTGGGCTAATGCCATAAATGCTACGTTACATAGATTGCCAGAGGATATAGAGCGGTATGATTATACCAGATACGGAGTAGGGGTGATATCATACAACGGAGATACGTTATCTAATTAATGAAGAGAAAATACCATCTCAGTGGTATTATAAAAGGAGCTCGTATCGACTAAGGTATGCTCATTCTCGCACGCATACAAGGCTTCTACTACTATTTTTCTTCTTCATTCCCATCACCAAAACATGACATGAGGATCGGAGAGTAGCTGAGTCAAAGTACCCTTGGCCATCGTTCTAACCTTCATTCTTTCTTTTTACTTCCTCTTCCTCTCAGGTCCATCGAGCAGCATTGGCGAAACCCTCCTTTGGTTCTAAACTTTAAAACACGCCCTTGATGGAGAAATTTCTTTGAAATCTTGCAATAAATTGCATTGAAATTTCTCATAATTTAATGCTAAAATATTCTGTCTAGTCAAATTCTAGAGCTCGTGGAGAATAAACCGACTCATTGCACAGGAAATTCAGGTCTGTTCCAAGTCTTGTCTTCTGGTATAAAATGCCGGGTTGAATTGTTTGAATCCCTAGCTCAGGTGGTAATTAAGAACCTTTGTAGCCTAAATTAAGGCTATATAAAGGCCTTACCTCCCTACCTCGTGCATTCCACAAACGGCAAAGATGAACCAGTACTGCTTGATCATCGTCTTCCTCCTCCTCGTGGCATCACCGGCATCGAGTCAGGGACGTCAGTTGGTGCCGCTGGACGTCATCGGGGAAGCCGGTGCTCTGATATTTGAGCTCAAGAAAGGTTCAGTACCTCCTTCAGGTCCATCAGGCTGTACTAATACTCCCAATAATCCAGGTGGCCCATGCACTCCTTGATAATTGATCATCAATTTATCAACTTCAAGGATTCTCATAATTATCAGGGAAGAAATAATTAGCTCAGGATATATCAGAAAATAAATATAAATTAGACAATTTATTGCATTGTTCCTTCTTTTCTGTAGCTAGGGGTTTCATAAGTTGAAATTGTACCATGCAGTTTATATATATATATTCATCCATAAGTTTGTAATAAGTGTAATTTTCTTGCATTATTATATATTTTATTCAGTACCACTGAATCGCAAAATCTTGTACAAATGTGTGTGCTAAATCTCTCTGAAAGAGTTCATAAGGTACTATATTTTTTTTTTCATCCATTGATTTTGATTCATCGTATGAGCTAACAACCATCTCGATCGAGCATATGTCAAATCATATATTTTGTGTCCGGCTCGTTAAATGATATTCATGAATAAAGATTATGAATTATTCATGAGTAATATTCGTGAACAAAATTTTTAAACTATATTTATCAATAAAATTCTTATTTGCATATTTAATAAATAAAATTGTTTTTAAAATGAACAAATAATATAAAGTTTGATTCAGTTTGGCTTGTTTGTCGCCCTAAGGCAACTTTGCATCAGGCATATGAAAAAAAAAATAATGAACCAGATAATATCGAATCTGGGACGACCGATCTGACTTCAAAGAAATTTTCCACAAGCCCTCAGGATAAATCAAGAAGCACTCACGGGTAGCCCAGAAGTCTAACATCCAGTGGTTACACACTCTATTTGGAAAAAAATTTCTCTAAATACACAGGATCTAAATGCGGGTAGAGATATATGATACATAAATAACACGTACTTAACGAAGAAATTTCTTTCAAAACCTTTCAATAAATTGCATTGGAATTTCCCTTAGAAATTTCTTTGAAACTTTTCAATAAGTTGCATCGGAATTTCTAGTAATTTAATGCCAGCAAAGTTTTCCTAGTCAATGGCTATATATAGAAAGAAGCTTCCTCTTGCATTCCATCAATAACCATCCAGTAACAAAAATATTTTCCCACAAAGATGAACCACTGCTCCTCCTCCTCCAGCATAAATTATTGTGCATAATTTACAAATTTATTTTCGGAAAAATAAATACACATAAATTCCAAGTATATATAATTTATTGCGCATGAAATTAATATAATGATACATTTATATTTTGTTTTCTCATCTCACTTTACTTTGATCCTTCTGACAATGCTTAATTTCCAAGAATGCATCATTCAATCTTTGTCCTCTACAATTCCTTTCATATAAATTAAGATGCAAAACATGCACAGAACACAAAACTCTGATCCATCACAGAACGAGTGGCACAAGCTTTTTGCTCAGCAGACAACAGGCATCATACTCTCTGAACAACACAATTGCTTTGCTTCCTTCTGCATCACCGTAATGAGTATGAATTCAGAGTGTATTTTACTTCTCATTCTGCAGAAAATGTTTCTGCACTCCTGAAAATACAGAGCAATCCGTCCACTTGGCAACTTGTTGATGGAGCCACTTCTCTTTTCTTATCTTCTCTTCTTGGAGTGTTGAGGGTCCTATTTTATTGCAATGTCACTCTTGTTCTACTGATGGTGAGAATGCTTGTGTTTTTGAGTAAGAAAAAAAAAACTGGTTATATAAATAGATGTTTGTGTGTTTTTTATGGGTTCAAATTCTGATGCTTCTTTGGCAACAATCTGGTCGGCATCAAAATTATTACAATGTCCTCCTGCTGAATTTTTTTTGCAAGTAATTAATCATATGCATGTTGGAGCATGATGTAGTGGTTCAATTAACTAAAATGAATACCTATTTGCTTGATCAGAAGAACTTGCTTGTTGCCTGTAGGATATTAGATCATTTATCCAATGTTACTGCAAGTCTACAATGTCTGAAAAAGACGATAACCGGGTAACTCAACATCAAGAAACAAAAAACAATTCAAGGAAATGGAACTGTACCTGAATTTATGAATGGATCTTAGACACATTTAAGTTCTTCCAACTCAACATGAGAATTACAGTAACCCATGTTTTTGCATCGACTATAGTTGTTCATTTCAACCTCTGCGGTGAAAATGCTGAAAACAGGTCTGTGGTCGGAGAACCTGGACTCTCCTCGGACATAAGCCAACTGATTAAGACCTCTTCCAAACCATAATACCCGGTCGCACCTTTATTTAGCATTTGGTAAAAGGTTAGAATTTGCAATCTGAGAATAGTCATAACTACACATAAGATAATTTTACCATGCGGGCGTTCGCTGCTTCTTCTTTGGGTTTGTTTCGTCTCCAGCATATCGATCTGAGTTGTTTGAGTATTTATAAGTTGGAGGAAAATAAATTCTTCCTTCTTTCCAACCCTTGAATACACGGCCACACCGTTGTTCTATTAGGAGCTGTTTAATGCAACATGTGAAGTTAGGTTACTAAACCTTCCTGATTTTTACTTATCAAAGTGTAAGCAAGTTTCGAATAGCTTAAACATAGCCGTGCAAGTAACAATTACGGTAATTTGAAAGTATTTGGTAAAAGACCTGATCTTTTTCCAATAATGCTCTCCAGTTTCGCATTTCAACTAGAGCCTTCACTGACCGATAAGAAAGAGCAATGCGGTAATTCAAATCCCCAAGCCATATTATGCGACTGAGATATGAGAAGGAATGGAAGCAAGTTCATCGAAATCCCTTTGTCACAGTCATCACAAATGGAAAGAATCCAAGTGAAACATGAGGAATGGACTTACTCATGATCAAGAATTGTTTCGAGCGACTTTTCATTATCACCTCTCTGGATGTGGGGAAATCTAGTTTTCTTCAAAATCTCCATGACATCTGAATTTCGGCGTAATTCATCTCCCTCTTTCTGCCCAGAAGTCAAGTGACTACAGATGAAGCAGAAGCTTGTTTTGTGCAAAGACATGCTTATCGATATAGAACCCTGTAAGAAGTACTGCTAGTCATGTTCCTAGTCATGTTTATCATGCTAGATGCTAGAAATGAAAATCAAAGAAGTATGCCATTACCTTGTTTCCAAGATAACCCATTAATCCCCGACCAACGCATGAAACCTTCAAGTCTCTGACATCGTCTCTAATATCGTTGCGTACCCAAATTGTAAGAAATATTCCAACCATTTGCTTACTCGCGACCAAACAGTACCTGAGACTGACACAGGTTAAAGATCAATGCCATTCAGATTATAATGAATAAGGCTAATTGTTCAGACAGAAGATCTATGTGAAAGTTATGAAAGTGACTACCCGGAATTTGCAGATAACCTATATCTTTCTTCAGGATCGGGAGGAGCACCATAACCGTAAAATGGTGAAACAAAGAGCTCAGAAGGTGATTCCTCGCCGATGTTTTCACCATCAGATGATACTTCGGGGCCTTCACCCCTTGGACTAGGATCAAAATCACTTGGCCTGCTCCCAACACTAACTCTTTCACAAACACTGAATCGGAGATACGGCACAGGGTGAGGAAACATGGTATCCCCTTCCATCCTCATGCTACGGCTGAGAGAATGGAAGGAACGCCGGTGAAGGAATGCTGAATTCTTCTGCCTCACTAATGACCTCTCAAAATCAGCATTTAATTCCAAGATAGGATCTGGAACGGGAGAGGGTGTGTGGAAGCTATCAGAGCCACATGTGTCGGGACTGTTGAGAGCCTTTCTAATAAGCCACAACCACTTCTTAGCCGGGTCATTGTCTTCTGTTCCAAGCACATTCCCAGCATTGAGTGGAACAATCTCTTGAAACCTGAGAATTGTATTCATATAATGGTTCTCTGGTGCTACAACTTCTTCTTGATTAATGTCTAAAATAATGATACAAAAGACCGACCCTAAAACGTATATATCGGCAGGAGAAGATGCATGAATCCAATCCAAGAGATTCAAGTTCTTTGGTGGGGATCTCCCACCCACATTCCAAGTTGCAGCAAAAATCCTAAAGGACAAAACATCGAAGTAATTTAAGATCATTTAGCACGTTCGTTAAGGATCTCATAGCAAAGGTAGTGCAAATTTACTTGTAATCCTGAATATCTGTTATTTGAGCTGAATGTGGATCAAAACTTCCTTTCTGAACTTGATCGATCTCTCGCAGTACTCTGTCTGAAGAGAAAAGTATAACAATTTAGAAAAGTAGTTGAAAAGGACCCAATCAAAGACGAAGACAAAGACGAGCTATGTAGTTGTGGTCCAAAATCTATAACCCAATGAAGAAGACTACTACCTGTTCTACTTTTCTTGAGTATGCATGCTTCCTGCTCCGAAATGTCGGCCTTCCATTGACTACTACCTATTAGGCCAATATCCAGAATGTAATTAAGAACAGGAATAACAAAAGCAGGAATCAGTTACAGTTAAATTCAATGCACCATCTTCAAGAGCTTATATCAATTAAATTGGCAGAGAACACAGAAGAGCTTAGGGTTCTTGCAGAGTTCTGCAAGGAAACTGGAATTGAACAAGAAGAAGAAACCAGGCACGACACCTTGGCTATCAATCTCGTCGACATGGCTCTCCTGACCTTTGCTTTTGATGCTAAACCATTTTTTGACGAAGGCCTTAGACCATGACAGCTGCTCCCAAGAAAGTGAGGAAAGAAAGCATGCCCAAATCAGCCATCTTAAAGACGAAGAAAGCAGAACTCTAGGAGAGAAATCAAACCTTGCTTTTCTTTGAATCATAATCTCTCATCGTTGCAGCACTCCTTCATACAGCTATCATGAGTTAGCTCACCAAACACTTCCCCAAGGATCTGCAGCAATCTGAATCTTGTGGAAGCAAAATAAGGCAAACAAACACCCCAGAAAAAAAAAAAATCCTCCACTGTCTCTGCTGCTGAAAAGGCACAGGGTGAAAGAGGGAGGGGAGAAGTACTAGTAACTTGTAAGGAGAAAGAGGACAAAGCTATGCATAAGCTTAGAACAAGGAGCTGTGCTATGATCTTCCGAACGTACTACATTATTAACACAGTCGGCCACTCAAATTAGAAGGAGAAAAAGGGGACTTTTGACCCTTCTCCACAAGGTTTGGGATCTAAAACCGTGAGCCTGAAGCAAAGCAATCCAGAATCTGAGGTTCAATTCAAAGCCAAGTGAAAGAAGCTCAAAATCCGAAGAGGAAGGCGATGGAACAATGCAGGCAAAAAGGCCAAAACAGCAGCAGCAGCAGCAGAATACGAGCGGAAGAGAAGGCAGCAGCAGCAGACTGTACGGGACGACACACTCTCTCTCTCTTGTCTTCAAGCTGTAAACCTTCAGCCCAACTCACAGCACAGCAAAGAAAGCATCCATTTGCGAGCGAGCGAGCGAATAAAGTGCACAAATTGTGCCCTGCGTCCTTCCTTTTCTAGGCGATCTTCGGACCAAATCCAAGGCTAACCCAAACAGGGAAATACACTAAACTATTACAAAAATAATAACAAAAATATATTACAAAAAAAAAAAAAAAAAGAAGATGAAAAATTGGCATATGCCCCTGTCCTAGGTCAGCTTGACGTACACTTCTCCGTGGAGGAGAGTCTTACCGTAGCAAAAGGAAGCAGCAGTTAAAAGAACAAAAAGATAAAGACAACTCTTTGCTTTCGTCTCTGGAATCCATCAAACAGTATCGGTACGTTCTTCGTGCCAATCCTCTCAGACTGTGAATTCTGCTGCTGGCTGAGATTAACTTCTAAGCGACAATTGAATCCGAATTCAGTTTACAGAATTCTAAACAGTGATCAGTACAGTCGAATTGATTGCTAAAGACTGTTCTTGGATCCATCAAACAGTGTCAAACTCAAGATTAGCCAGCTAACATTGCACTTAGTTCTCTCAATTAGAGGAGAAAGCACATGGATTCCAGGGGCAAAAGTGATGGCCTCCCATCACTAGTAAAGAACCTGCACCAAGATGATTCCCAACTTAATCTTGTCCCTGTTCATGGTCAATGTTTTGAAAATTTATATACAGTAAAATTATATAGAATTATTGCTTCTTTTGGAATGTTTCTATATGCAAATATCCGGCAGAAGTTTTTAGATTGAAAATATTAAAAATGCCTTATTATTATTATTAAAAGGACACCTCTAATTTTTATTGTCTTTTTCACTGGTCTTTATCTTGTAATAAATGTACATGATGCATAAATTTGGTTCAAAATCATTATAAAAAAGCAGGCTCTATTTATCTATTAAATTTCGGATTTTGCAGATATTTATTAGAAAATTACTTTTTTTTAAAAAAAACTTTTAATCATTAAAGTTAGGCCTTATATTAGATATGGGATTTTACAAAATATTATTGTAGTAAATTCAAATTCGATAACAAAAAATAAAAGCAAAAAATTTCACATGAGACAAAGGCATTTAAGAAAATTGTATGTGAGCTCTAACAATAGATATTGAAACAAAACAAAAATGATAGGTCATGAATGAATTGGTGTCCGAATCATGAAATTAAGGCCTCAAATTAGCGACGTGGGTAGGACGCCGGTCCATGGTTGATTTAATGTCAAAAATGGTATTGTAATGCCCACTGTTCATTAATACAATTGTCCGGTCATCCATATGTTATATTAGTCGATTTGAAAAGTTAAATATTTAGATTCTATAACAGAAAAAAAATAACAGTAGGAGCAAGGGAGGTCAAAGTGCTAGTGTGAAGCTGGCCTTTCCTTATGTAGGGGTGAATCTAAAATTTTAAATTTAGGGATTTTATATTAAGTGATAAAAATAATTCTTAAGTTTATTATATAATAATGACATCTCTGAATGTCCAAAGATGCATAATGCTTATTTAGTTGAGATACGAAAAAAATAAGAAAAAAAATAATAAAATTTAGTCATTTGAACTCGAAAAATAAAATTTACCATTAGACTAGCTATAAAAATTTATTTTTAAAATGACTAAATTGTTAGTATTATTTCTAAAAGTTAATTATGAGATAATTAAATTTATTGGGTTAATGAATACGGATTGGACTATTAGATTGAGTCTAATCGGATTTGGCTCATTGAGTTATACTCGAATGGATTCAAATTAGACTCGTTGGATTAATGAATTAGACTTATTAGCTTATTAGGGTAATGATTTTTTGGATTAATGGTTAATTCAATATGTTAACATCGAATCCATTAAGAATATTAATGATGATTAATTCATCGTTAAGAGAATAACACCAAAATAAAATATTCTTAGTATTCATTAGATGAATATAATTTTTTTTTGAGAAATGATTTGCACAAATAAAAAAGTTCAATGAAAAGCTCAAGGATAGACTCATAGTGTGATGGGGTCCAACAAAGTTAAATAGTGGGTCATTAATTTATGTGTCTATCCCTGAGCTTTTCTTTGATATTTTTCTCTGTCCGTATCATTGTTTAATTTTTTTTACTCATTTTCAAAAATGAGATTTTTGAGTATTCTTCTTGCCTTCTCCTTTTTCTCTTCTCCTCTCTTGGCCGAACAACACTAAGAGGTTATCAACTCTTTAGTTGTTCTTCTCTAAATATGAGTTCATGAGACGGACGGAGCGTATTTGTGTGAATACCGAAAGAGGTGCAAACATTTGATCGTGCTGAGATTCACCAAGGACAAACTTGATGTCGCGAGTTCATGTTTACACAACAAAGGTAAAACTCTCAATTTAACTAGTATACGATTTTTTTCGTATGAATTTTCTAGATAAGGATCT
>JBAMIE010000098.1:9183567-9208784 GCA_037177295.1 Kaempferia parviflora
AACAATAGAAAGCTAACCTAGAACTACAAAGACAAGAAGAACAAACCCAATGACACATTACATTTAACGTGGTTCAGAGATTAGGGCTTTTACTCCATGGTTGTCCGTAAGGTGAAAGATCCTGATCTGTCAGTGGATGATTCCCCGGTAAACTTCTGCTAGCTAAAAACCTCCTTCTTGGTGGAGAAACTCGCCACAACCTTAATCATAATACACGGATCACACGAGAGCTTTGGTGACTCAAATAGGGGTTAACCACCTCTATTTCGTCTACCATGACCAACCACCCCGAGCTCTATTAACTAGAGCTCAGGAGAAAATCTTTTTTGTTCATGCCATTACCAGTTGACTGGTTCCTCATGGAATCCGACCGTTACACCTCAACAACTCAATACCAGTCGACTGGCGCTAAGACTAGTCGACTGCTTCACAAGGCTTGAGCGAACAGAAATATTATATTCACTCCTAGCAGTACACCAGTCGACTGATGCAACCATCATTCGACTGGTAAATCTTAACACTAGGGTTTTACCCTCGAGTGCACTCATAACACTCGTCCACACATGCACAACTCTCGACCTTACTTCTAGCCTCCTCCATCATCCTTGCATCCCTCAGATGTCTCCTTATCCTTCATGTCTTGCCTTCAGGAGCTTCCATCGGCCTTGTCCTTGTTGTCGGGTTTCCAATGCCAAGAGGTCACGCCTCTGGGACTTTAACCTTACCAAGTCACATTTGAACTTACGTTATCAAGACTACATACTTAGACTTACATTGCCAAAACTACATACTTGAACTTGCACTACCAAGACTCACCCCTTGGACTTTCCCTTTGCCAAGATTCCACTTGGACTTCCCTTTGCCAAGTTCCCACTTGGAGTTTTTCATATTATACTTGTGATCTGCACATTCACAATGCATATCAAATACAACAATCAACATAACTTAAACATTTGCCCAAACATCAAAACTTAGAGTCACATAGATTGCTCCAACAATAGGAATTATGAATATTCGTTAAATTGGATATGTTGTTCTAGTATTAAAATTTCCTATTATAGATTGAGATCTTATACCTTTTATACCATTCAAATTTTGTGTATATGTTCTTGATTGCGCTTCGGGTGCTCGTGCAAACTATGACTTAATCACCGAACCAAATTGAGATACGTTCGTGAGATCTGATACCTCTTATAGATTGAGATCTATGACATCGGCCGCTCGTGCAAACTACACCCTAATCGTATGATGATTGTCTTCTATCGCCTTGCTGCTGTCGGCTGCCTGTTTGCCATCGCATTGGTCTTAGCCTCGATTGTCTTTGCCACTACCATAGTGTGGTGATCATCATTTCCTTAGGTGAGCCCTTTTCTACTTGTAAGCTGCATATGACACAGGATAGATTAAATGAACTAGTAATGTTATCGATTGAGAAATAAATAGTCCGACAATTGGATTATGCATATTGAATAAATATTTTTTTATCTCCAAAACAGTTAGACGAGTAGTATTTATATAATTATTTCAAATATTTATTAACTTTGTATTAATATAATACGTTGTTTTTGGTTTATTTATGTATTTAATGTATTTGTTATAATTTGCAAACTAAACTTTACCGTTATTTACTGCAACCAAAGAGTCACTTTTTATTATTCGCCCGTCGAACACAAGTATAACTCTGCCCGGTGTTAGGGTGCTCATGTAATCTTCTAAATATTCACGATTCAATTCTCAACTTAAGATGTACTGTAGGAAAAACTAAGACAATATAAGTGTGTCAATGAATTTATTTATCCTCTATTCTTTTCGCAATTAGGTGAAGAAAAAGAAATTTATTTAAAAAAAGAAAGAAACATTTATAAAAATAGAAAATAGAAAAATGCATTGTATTCAATGAGCTGAGAAACTAAATTATTGTTCCCTTGGAGCAGTACGATGGTTAAGGTATGAGAGGTTGCCACATGAGGTCTTTGAGGTCGAAACTCAACTTGTCCGAGCATATATCTCCCTTATGCTTTAACCATTTGTACTAATGACTAGTAGTCATCCGTGATTTACCTCCTTCGTATTGGCCTAGAGATGGAACGTTGGGGGTGAGCGAATCGTCTCTTGCTATATGACAAACTAAATTGTTGATTATAAAAAAGAAATAGGAAAATTAAGATGAAAAAAAATTGGGCAAAAGGCATCTCAAATTTTACAGCTCACCAAAGACACCTCTTTCCAAAAAAAAATTAAATTACCTCTTTCGTAATTCTATAGCAATAATACCTTTCCACCTAGCAAGCACAGTTGTAAAAGCTAACAGTTAGCTTTTACACATATCTATTACAATATATTTAGGGTGAATTTAAAATTTACTATTTATATTGTATAGAAGATACCTAGTAGCTATTACAACGTTTAGAAATTATCATTAATTGTTACAATGTATTTAGTACGAGATTAGAGTTTATGATTTAGGATTTAAGGTATCTGAATACTATTATATTAAAATACTATTTATCAATTTGGTCAAAATTATTTAAACTTCATCAACATTACTTTAAAACAATTGTTGAAGCTATTATGTAGCTACTACAATCTTAAATCTTAAATCCTAAACTCATTCTAAATATGTTGTAACCACTATTGAGTAACTTCTACACATTATAGCAGTTATTCGATAGCTTCTACACGGTATAAATTATAAATCTTAATTTAACTTTAAACACGTTGTAGTAGCTATCTGATAATTTTTTTCATATTGTAGAAACTATCTAGTAGCTTATACAATAGCGCTGAACGTAGAGATATTTTTAAAATAAAATTATGGGAGAGACGACCATTTAATTATTATTATTTTTTATGACAAAGAAGAACATTTTCTCTCAATTTGGATATCCTTTTAATTTTTATCAAAAAAAAAACTTCATGGAGAATTTCCTCAGTTTAGTTAGCCGGTTATCTTTAAATTTTTTAATAATAAATAGATGATATTTTTTATTTATCTATCGGTAAATTCAAAAAATAATTTAGGATTCAATATCTACTTAATATAACCCTTCTATTTTATATATCTGAATTGGGACCAACCATGACTAGTTCACCCTGAGTTATTCAAAACTTACTCCATTTGTACAAATGTTAAAATATATATAAGAAAATTAAATAAATATAGAAAATATTTTTATCTATAAATATTATTTAAATTTTAGTTTAAACTTTTCGTTTCAGTTATTATTTTAAATTTTCAAAATTTTTTAAGTTCGTGGGTCCCACAATTTATGATAAGATTCTGTCCTTCCTGACTCACGGGCCGAGCCAATTTGGGCTAGCCCGACCAGTAAACCAGACCAAGCTATTAACCCCTGTTCAATCTCACTAAACACAGTTCAAATCAAATCGGATTACCGGCGGAATGTCTAATGGATCGGAAGAGGACAAAGTCATTTTAGAAGAGAATAATAGTAACAAGAACCCTCAATACTAAATTGTTATTATTATTATTATTATTATTATTATTTATTTTTCCTAACCCTTTTCAACGATAACAGGGAATAATTAAAGGTCTAAGAATCATTCTAAAAGCAGTTTTTTTTTTAATATATTTATCATTAAGAGAACTCCAAAAGAAAGCCACTGCATGTTCTATTATTCTCCTTCTCCACCTCACAATTCCTCCGGCAACTTCTTTACGTACGGGACCAGAACCCTCACATCACCAAATGGCCTAACTCCACCTTTTGAACAGCATCTCCCGCGAGACAAAGACATGAATATTAGCTTTCTGGAGCAAGTGAAGAAGACATGCCCTTCATTTTCTACCAAGGATATATATACATATATTTTTATTTTTTATTTTTTATTTTTAATTATCTCTTCACTTATTCATTTCCCCAAAGATTTTGGAACTGCATCGATCCCTGACACAGTGTACAAGTATTCTAAACTTGCTTCAATGGCACTACAATTAAATACTCTAAGCAAAAAACAATCCTTTTAAGAACTCTACAGGCTTTATTCCTTCTGCTGTGAAGCTACAGAGAAGGTTCCATCAGGCAACTTCCTATTCATGTCAAAAGCAAATTAATAAAAGGTCGCAAAAGAACTACTAATCTCCCACATACTTCTTTATTAAAGATGTTCAAACTAAAGCTAATTTCAAAATACCAGAGACGACGATTAATTCTACCAATAAAAGGAGCTAGTAAAAGGAGTAAAAGTTGTAAGAAGTACATGTGATCATGTTTATTATGTAATGCCAATATATATAAGAAGAACTAACTAAGCACAACAAATTTAAGCTAGCTGCCACTGGAGATGATGGCGATGTTGCAATGATGAGTTAGCGTTGGTTTTGATGTCAGCAAACAGCAGCACCTTCCTTTTCCTTGCCCTTCCTTCTGCCTCTTTTTTTGCTTTATATCTTCTCTTTGCCTTTCTTTTCCAATTAGGACTACACTTTGTTTAATTTCCCCCCAAATCGGTTCGCTGTGCAGACAGTGATTATAATTAGTTTCCCTTCTTCTTTGTTCGTGTTTATTTTGCTGACGATGATGGTAATGATGGTGTTTCTATATATGATCTCTGTTTCTTGGAATTTTATCTTGCTCTTCGCTATTACCCATGATGATCTCGGTTTTCAGGCGACCAGTATTGGTACTGCCATTCTGGCTCTTGAGCTTGTGGGACGACTAGTGTTTCCTGCCAAGTTATGTAAAGCATGAAAAAGGGTATATGAACCTCATCTACTTTTGAGATAGGAATTTAGTTATTGGGAGAAAGATAAAGAAATTACTGTGTTTTAAATTCAGAAAAGACACACATGCAAAGAAAAAGAAAATCAAATTGAGGTTCCAATTGACTAAATGGAAATATAAGAGAGTAGAAAAAGAGCATAGATTGTATCACATTCTGTCATCTATATATTAAGTTCATGCATGCCATTTTGTCAATCTGTGGTTAAGAAACATTCCACTTTCCAATCACATTGTCATTTTATTGATCCATACTTATTGGATTTGATTGTTAAGGTTGCTCAACTATATTTGATTACTTATATTGTATCACTTTGTCTGTTTCTGATTTCATATTTGCCCAGTTAAAATTTAAAATAAGAATGTCCATTAATGCTGAAGAAGCCTAAATTTAATCCTTATGAACTCAAGATAACAGTTGTTAGTTTATCCAATCAATGATGAACAATTTATTATAGGTTGCTTTTAATTAGGTTCTAACCAATATCTGCCTAACTCTCTTAATTAATCCTATGAATAGATATATATTTTCCACTATATATGAATTTTAATTTAAATTTTCATGCACATACTTCATTATGCATCTTTTCTAGTTGTTGATATCTTGTTATAGTTTGGTCCAACTAATGCTTTAGAACTGAATATAAATAGGGGTTCTCCTAAACCCTAAAACCTTCAAAAATAATAAAAAAATATATTATCCTTTTGTTTTAGTCCAATAATTGGTTGAACCACTGATCTGATCTCATTCCCAAAACATTAATTGTAAGAACTAGGTCATCATCAATGTCAAAAAATACTTGCGTGAGGACTTTCAAGTGATTTCGTAAATTCTCATCTGCATGTTTGTCTAAGATTAATTTATGTAAACATAAGAAAAATTAATTCTTATAGTAATCAGACATATATTTGTATTATATATATATATATATATATATATATATAAGAGAGAGAAAAAGGTGAAGAGAGGTGGTCAATGGTATAATATTGATATCATCTGAAGGAGTTTGGAATAAAATAAGAGCCACAAAGAAGAAGAAAGAGAGTGTTACTGTCCTCTTTGAGTTACCATTATGGTTGTTAGACTATTGGAAATAATGTACGTAATTTATACATTGATTGAGCATTTTGATTACTATCTTTCATCAGAAGAATTTGGCAAAATGTACTTAATTTATGTCTTAAGCTAGCTAAAATATATATGATTTAATTTAAATGATCAATGAATGAATATATAATATTTGATTAGGGTTCTTACACTTATTCCTTTGGTAGCTGTTGAAGTGCAACCCATAATCATCTCTTCCAAACCTGAAGTAGATGGATGCAGCAGCTGCTTCTGCTGTTCCTGTTGCTAAAATCAAACGATAATTAAGGAAATCATAGAAAAAATAATGAATTAATGAATTAATTAATCATAGCTAATTAAATTTGCTCCATAGCACACATTGACCTGAGTTCGCAGAAGCATTCCGGAGACCTGAAATGGGTCGTCGAGCATGAGGGCTGGCCTCTGCTGAATTATTGCCGGGGAAGAAGACACAAAGGCAGAGATAGGGTTTGTTGGGGTATTGATGTGCAAGGCCATTCCCGGACCTTGCTGCTGCTGCTGCGGCGGCGGCGGCTGTGGCTGCTGCTGTCGTCGTTGAGCCTCGAGCAGCATGTGGTGGTGATGCGGGACGCACTGCCGAGGCTGCGTCTGGTAGAATATCTTGCACACCACCAGCTCCCCTTCCTTCTCCTCCTCCAGCTCCCCGAGGTGGTACTGGTGCATCACCCAGTTGGTCTTCTCCGGCTTCCGGTTCTTACCGAAGTTGGTGTACAGCACCAGTATCTTCTTGCACCCCCTGTGGCTCCCGTTCACCACCACCGGCCTCGTCTTCCCGGTCTTGTGCCACCTCGTCTCCCCCCTCTCGCACTCCCCCTGGATGATGATCTTCCTCCTCTTCCTCGTCCCCGTGGTGTAAGCCTTCGACGGCCGGTGGAAGAAATGCTTGCTCAGTCCATCCTTAGTAACACCTGGTACTCATAATTGGCAATTCATAGATTATCGTCAGCTACTGAACAGAATAGCGATTATCCTACAGATTAACGAGAGAAACGAGAGAAGAGAACCAGAAAGCTCGGAGTGCTATGAGATATGAATGGCAAATTGTATATGAACCTGGAAGCTTCTCCGGATGGGTGTAGCAGATGCCGTCTTCGCCGTCGATGGTCGGAATGAACTCGTCAATCAGGGGGTGCGACGTCATTCCTTCAGCTCTCACTTTGGCCTCCAGGTGATCGATCAGCTCCTGGTCGGTGGGATCAAACTTCACGCCGGCAGGCAGTCCGACCCAGTCCTAATTAATTAATTAATTAATTCCTCAACGAGATTAATCATGCATGTATACACACAATGAATGAATGATGATCGATATATCGAATAAGTAAATTAAAACGTTATTAATTAATTACCGGCTTGAAATCTAGTTTGTAGCCACAGCTCGGACAGTGCCGGCGGCCGGCGGCAGCGGAGATCTGGTGGTCTTCCAGCTTCGAATTCGCGTCGATGAGATTAATGGAGCTGCTGCTGTTTCTGGAACCTAATTGACTCATCATCATCGTCATCTCCATGCCTGCTGCAGCTTCAGGGCCACCATGTCCAGGGATCGATCGTCGATCTAGCTCCTCTTTAGAAATTAATGAGATCAGCTAGGTGCAGGTAGGTAGCTAACTTGCTAGCTAGCTAGCTACTTTAACTGAAGGCCGGCCGGTTGGCCATGTCTAGCAAAAGGAAAAGGTTGTGAAAGACAAATAACATGGACAAACAAAAACACCTTTAATGGCTCTTATATGTAGGATAAATATATGTACACATCGAGTTTGCTTCTAGGCGTTAAAGAGCAGGGCGGGCAGGCAGGCAGCTAGCGTGTCTCTAGTAAAGCAAAAGCAGGAACTGAACGGCTACTATATCCATGTATTCCAAAAGAACCTCCACTGGAACTAATCGATCAAAGACTACTCAACTTAGTTTTTCATCGAATATAATGACTCCGTATGTAAATTATAAATTAATTAGGGAGACAGACATATTCGAGAGAGAGAGAGAGAGGGAGAGGAGGGCTCACATGGTGGGCAGCGAGATGTGGTGACATGATGATGATCGTTTAGGGCATGAGGAAGGATGAGTGCAGAGAAAAAGAAGGTCCGGCTGAGGGATGCAGCAGCAGCAGCATCAGCAGGAGGTTGCTTCGTTCTCAAGTCACGTATGCTCGTAAGAGAGGGTGGATGGGGCCCGAATTCAATATGATATACATCACATGCAAGCTTCTAGCACAAGCAGCTCCCTATCAGTTCAATATATATATATATATATCTATATCGAAAAAACATAGTGATAAAAAGAATTATCTTTATGTGCATGAACTCTTGTTAGGGTTTCTAACTTCGTTGATTGTTTATAAACAATGGAATCAGTACTTCTACAAATACTAGAGAATATATAGAAAAACTCCACATTTAAAGAAAGAGACGGCTAAACATATATAGCAATTAATAGAAATTATTTCAAAACTTTAAAGAAGAAGCTTTTATAAACTCAAAACCTTAATTACAATAAATAAATATTAAAAATATCCTAAATACTGTAAAAATAAAAATGACTAAAAAATAATAAAAAAAAAAGGTGTCATGAGCCTCCTAAAAAGCCCTAAACTATAGTTTTGGGATCTGAAATTCGACTATTACAAGTTCCACCCGGTAACAAATCTAGGTTTTTCAAACGTGCTTTGATTCTATCTTGAGAGTGTCTCATTTCAATACCCAAGTTAAAAATTATAATCTCTAAAAATTAACTCAGTTGAATTCACATCATTTCTCTTACAAATTAATATACCAACATGTTATCCTAGGCACCCAATGTGGGTGACGCTTACAATATCCCCATCGATGATTTTTTTTTATATTTTTAATCTCCTGGATAAGATTTTATATTTAGGGGTTAAAGGTTAGATTATAGTATTATAATATTAAACAAAAATAAAAAAATTTAGATACTCACAAAATAAATAAATAAATAGAGTAAGATGTGTAGGATAATATCCCTCATTAAATATATTCATTTTCTACTTATCACATGTTCTTTATATAAATGTATACGCTTCGTTGAGAGGCCATGCACCGAGTGACTGAGGCCACCCCATGGATGCGTTAATGTGGAGTTCATGATTCAGGCTCTTATAAGATTATTATTATCATGGTGTTTTTCTTTGAAAATAAATGACCTTTCGTGGGTCCCAAATGAAAGTATATATCACATCAACATAATTTATGATTTTGTTTTAGAACAATATCAATTCATTAATACGTTCAAACTTGTATTTCACAAGTTTGACCATAAATCATGTAAAATTATTATTATTATTTTTTTTATCATGTGCAATATTAAAATCTCATGTGCGTGTTTATTTTCTTCTCTTTAATTAATTTTCATTGTCTTTTATTTTCAAATTAATGGACGGATGTGATTGATTGTGTGGTCCGATCCAATGGTAGTTGAAGAAGGGAGCCTTGCATCACTTTCCGAAGCCCGGCCCAACTCTGTCACGGTATTCTTTCTCCATAGTCGCGATTTGAAACCCTCTGACGCCCGCCGCCGGGCTCCTCTCCAGGCGCTCGCCATGGAGTCCGCCTGCTCCGCTTGTCTACTCAAATACGGAGCAGCCATGGATCAAAGCAATCTTCGCATTCGGCCTACGATCACGTCAAGCCACCAGAAATTCACATCCTCTTCTTCCGGAGCCCTGGGTTTGATTTTTTCCCTCCCAGTTTAAGGGTTTCTAGGTTCATATTTTGTGCAATGAAGATTGTTTGATCCGAGGCAAAAAATTCTCATTTTAACCAAAATTGCACCTGATTTTTTTTTCCTCTTGCTTGCTCGCGTTATTTAAATTGAGGATAAATGCATTGGTTTTAGAAGCATAAGCGATCGAAATTGTGAAGTTCAGTACCTTTCGATCTTTTAGAATATGGAATTCCCATCGTGTAATGGTTATCTGCCAAAAAGAAGTACATCTGTAATTGTAGAATGCAAATTCCAATTCGTGGTTCCTTTTATTTCAGGCATGCTCTGAAAATATTGAATAGGTTCTTGCTTGCATCAAATTTTTTCTACTGCTAATTTCAATACTAGCTTAAAACATAGTTTTTTCTCTTAATTGCAGGTTGTTGCATTTGCCACTTTCTTCAATCAGCAATAGCAACATTGAGGGCCTTAGAGGTGAACTACTAGGTTTCTTCATCATTTATTTTGAATTACTATGGCCCTTTTTTGTCACTTTCTTCATCATTTATTTTGACTGTAAGTGCTATAAATACCTAACACCAATTGCCTTTAGTATTTCCTTACATTTTTTAACTACTAGGTTTCTTTACACACTGCCAAATGTATTTAAGACTACGGTTAATATACATTTAAATTTGATTCTATAATTCAATCATTTATAAGACTTATGCAGTCCTTCTTGGTCCACTCTTGGAAAGTCTCTCTAAATTTAAAAGGATGTGATAGACAACAATTGCCTTCCATAGAGGTTAATGGTGGGATACAATCAATATAGTCGAAGCTAATAGTTGACTCTTTGGAACTTCTGGTGGTGTTATTGTTGATTTACATGGTGTCAATTGCAATTACAATAATGGTGATTATAATAGCGGTTACCGTGGCTAGTGGTTGTAACTAAACTGATTGTTGAGACTAGAGATGGTGAATATTAAGAATATAAATATAGAAATGGGTTCATTTTCTAATAGCTCGTGCTTTTGAAAAGTGGTTAGCCAATCAATCTTGACAAAGTATAAGGGTAGGAGGTTTCTATTAAAATCCCACCTATGATAATGATATTATCTCATGAGTCCTTATGTTAGGTTTGAACTAGTTAAGTTGGGAATATTCAACCACACATGAAGGGAGGATATCAAGAATGTAAAATATATAAATGCGTCCCTTTCCCAACAATTTGAGTTTTAGTATAAGTGGTTAGCTAATCAATGACAGTGAAATCAGCATTTTAACCTATCGATAATATTATATAATGATGATAATGATGGTGGAGGTAATGGGTAATGGTGACAACAGAAATGGCAGTGATAGTTGCGAGTTAGATGATGAGATGAGTGTGTGTGCGACGCTTAAATGTTTCCTATGCTCCAAGGACTTTCTATTACTGCATGTTTTTTTAGCTAGCATTCAACCCTTCAGGCCGATTAATCTTGAAAATGATTGGGTCCTACGGAAGTTTCTCACTGGCCGTTAGGATAAATCCGGAAGTGCTCATAATGGGTGGTCCGACAATCAAACATTTTAGGTTTGCCATCCCACTGGAAGAAAATATCTTACAGTGTGTCGTAGTTGAGAATCAAATCGTGATGGTTAGGACTTAGGAGACTACATGACTCAAAAACATTTACTGTATGTTTGGAGCAAAAGTTGATATCACTCACCCTAAGTGGTACAATATCATCGGTCCATAACAAGATAGACAAATAAATCATCGAGAATATTTATATGAGGAGGATATTTTCTGCATGTTTGAAACCTCTTTTGGTGTTTCAATTTTGCTGATATTCATATTGAAAACCAAGTTTTGAAGGAGGGTTATCTTGCTATATATTATGGATTGAACACTTTCTTTTAACCTTGATTTTCGTTATGGATTGAACACTTTCTCTAAACCTTGGTTTACCTCGACAGTCTGATTCTCTAACGAAATGGACGAACCAATTACCCACTAATCATTTTGATTAGGAGCTTGGCTTTTAATATAGTGTTTTTTTTTTTAAACAATGAACCTACAAATTTGTGAAATATAATATTATATTTTGTTAATCATGGAGTGATTGTTATAAAGTCATCAAATGTTTTTACAAACGCACTTTAATAGTTGTGCACTTATAAAAAAAATTATTAAATGGGACTAAGTCCTTGGGACTCTAATTATATTACACTTTTAATATTCATTTTTATGTTTTTCCACTTGAGCAAGGTATGCATTGGGATACATTTGCAAGTGCTTTTTTTTTCCTTGCAAAAATACATTAGTAATCATCCGGCCTAAAGCATCAACTGTTTTTACAAGTTCTTTGCTCTTAAATGTAGCCCAATGCTTACCCAGGATCTTCTTCGGCTAAATTATGAAAATAATAATATATACATGTATAATGGACATTTAACAAACATATAATGTTTATATACCAATATCTTTTTACATAGTTCAAATTTCATAGAAAATACTTTAATAGCTGCTTAACTTGTGCTCAACAAGATTCTAGAGTATAAAACTTATCTATTACTAATTTTAAGTTTATTTTCTCAGACAATTATCATTCTATATAGAGAATCATATAATCAGAAAGTAAATCATTATTATCTTGTTGCGACGTGCCATTTTAAGAAATTTCATGGTTGAAAAGGCTCTTTCTGTTGTTGTAGTTGATACAAGAAGAGTCAATATTGGACGAATCAATCTTTGAGTTATAATATAACTCAGTCTTTTTGGTCACAATCATTGCTCTACATAATGTAGAAAGAGTAGAAATTTGTTGAAACTTAGGATCACAAACTATGTTAAGTTGATAGTGTTCTAATTCGACTTTAAAAGCATGAATTTTTTGTTGAGTGAAGATAAAATTTTAATGTAAATTTGTAAATGTTGCCCACATTAAATTTTTTAAATGAATGTATGATCAAAAGCTGAACAAAAAGCAAAAAGTTCTATTGTTGACTCACTAAATCTACAATTTAGTTGTAACATTAAAAATATCATAACGATAATGATGCTCAACTGTAATATGATCCCGTTGTTGACAATAAAGACTAACTTTATAACAATGACTCATATCAGACATCTCAATATTATGTCGTTAACAAAATCTTTACTTAAAAAATTCATCCCAACCATCTTCTCTAAATTTTAGAAGGATGACTTTTGTGGTTGATATAAATTTTAAAGCATTCACTTGACAAAGAGTGTCAGGGGTTTCTAAGATCTTTTCCATAAAAAACAACACAAATACAAATTCAAAACTCATTATGTTGCATTAACCACTAGCTTCCCCATGTATTCAGTTGTCACATTTTCACTAAGATTCCAAGGACCTTTCAAGTTACTGCATACATGTCTATAAAGTTCCTAACAGAATCATAATGATAGCTTCAATGAGTAGCACCAGGTCTATGCAATGTACCAATTTGATTAGCCTCTTACTAGACTCACACTCACCAATTGCCAACATACATGCACTCTCTTCTGGTTGAGCAAATTGTAAATCACTAAGACGTCTAGGAGATGAGGTGACGAAGTTTACCATCGAATTTAAATAAGAAAAGAATTTCCAAATAGAAGGACAATCTCAAAGAAATAATAATTGAAGCTCATGCCATTCACCACACATATTCTAGCACTATCATACTGTTGTCCTCTCATATTGTGGATTTAAATATTGTGTTGAACAAATATGTTAGAAATCGATTTCTTAAGGTTTGTCAATGTTGTGGCATCAACACTCAAAATCTTTAAGAAACATTCCACCAAAAAAATCAGAATTATTAACAAATCTTAAAAGAAGGGTGAGCTTAATTAACAAGAATACAAAACTTGACATATCTCAATTCATCTTGAATCATTGTTCTCACTTTATTAGCAAGAATATGCAATATTTCCTTTTAAATTTGCGGAGAAGTGTATTTAACATTTTGCGGGGTATTATGTAACACAAGTTTTACAATTTCATCATTTAAATATGTTTGAAATTTCAACAATTCAATAAAATTTTTATGGTTTAAGAAACTCTTTGATTCATTATGGTCTCTAAAAGAGCATCCTTAGTTGCAACCTATAATAAACCTTCAATTGTTGCCTTTAAATGCAACCTATTCTTTTCAATTTCTCCCGTAGATTGAACATTCATCACTTTGTCAATATTTTACTTTGGTTTGGTTTCATCAAATCCGGAACACATTTCACACATCTATGATGTGAGGAAGACAATGAACCAACATGAATAAGAAATGCACATTTTTCTCTATCATTAATTCTCTTCCAACGGTTAAATCCTTCAGAAACAAATGCAGAACAAGCCAATAAATTACTTGTATTCTAAAAAAGAAAGCATGGAAAATAATATGCATTGTCCTTTGAAGGTGAATATTCTAACCAAGGAAATTGTTTTAACCAAGCATATTGAAATCGACGATTTTGCTCTCCAATTTTTGTTCTTGGATACTCAACAACTTTGGGTTGATAAAGTCTTGTTTTGATATTTGCTCTTCTAATCTCATCCCACTCATTAATAGCGTTATTTACAAATCAATTTTTATAATCTTGGATCTAAATATTAAATTCTTCCTCTTTTTTTCTATTAGCCTAGGCAGAGAAGGAGGTTGTAAATCAGAAATAGAGGATCCAACTGCTGGTTTAAGAGATATATCACATTGCGATTGATTATCAGATTTAGATTGATCATCTCTCTTTCTAAAAAATGATAATAATACTTTTAACTTGTTATTTGAAGGTTATTGAGATTCTATTTATAACCTAAGGATTAAGAACAACTACAAATTAATTATTTATAACCTAAGAACAAAAAATGACTACCAATCAATTATAACAAACTCAATCATATTATTTATTTTGTAACAAACTCAAACACAATAATAAACCAATTTACAATATCATTGCATTCCTAAATATTAGAGTCATAATTTCAAATAATTTAAAATTTTCAAATAATTTCAAATAAAATCACAACTAAAAATCTAAAATTACTTTAATTTGCCACTTCAATAAGAGAAGTTGATTGCCTAGTGTAAACCCAGTGCAATGTTAAAACTTAAAATGCATGAAATAAAAAAGAGACTTAAAAAAGGAATAAATATGCTAAATGAAATTGTAAATACAATCAACAATATCCTACCTATTTACATTTTCTCTTTAATGTAAATTTTTCAATAAGGAAATAATATAATGCTTTTCTTTAATAGTGCTAACGGCTGAGAAACAATGTAAATTGAAAGAAAAACAATAGCAAGCTTCAAAACTTGCTGCGATGGCTGTTACTAGGAAAAGGATTGTAAAATAAAACCCAATTGATAAACTAGAAAAAGAAACAGAGAGGAAAGGAAATAATCTTGGACTATGCACAACAAACAAAAGAAAACCCCTTTTTCTTCCATTAATTGAAACGTCGTTTAGTGAGTAGGGTTAGGCTTGGCTTATGATCGATTGGGCTATTTTCAACTGGGCTGGACTATTTTAATTTTTTAAATTTGAGTTCAATATATTAACCTAAAACTTATTGGACTGGAGTTCAGTGCAGCCCAGCACGGGCTATGCCACTTCGTAGGAAAAATGGAATGAAATCTACCTTTTGACTATCTCATGAAAGCACAAGATTTCAAAGTTCATCAGAATAGAATCATACAATCAAACTACTATAACATTAAAGTATGCACATGTCAACCTTAATCAGCAAAACTTCCAAGCTCAGCCACCACCAACTTATAGTTAAACATGAGAACTGAAGCTCAGAAATAAACAATAAGCCCTCCTACAAGTTATTTCCATCTCCATATCGCCAGATTCTCAACACAAAAAACAGTTTAGTAATCAGTAGCCAAAAAATCTGGATCGAACCTTCTTCTTTCTCTGCTCAACATGAAGTCGTTAGCTCACTGCAAACCGGAACTAGGATTATAGTAGATGGAGGTATTAGGCCATGCTCCATCCCAGAACTCAGAATAGTAGTTTGACAGCGTCGCCGGCGCTGCCCAGCTCTCGATGCCGACGCCGCCATTTGGACTCTGTAACTCCAGTCCATGAGCACCAACCGTGGAAGTGCTCGCGTAGTTTGGGACGCCTAGCAGCGAGCTGAAGCTTGCAGTACTACCAATGAGCCGCGGATCGAGGATGGAGACCGGCTCGGGCTTCCCTAGTTGGTGGCGCTTGGAGCCGGGAACATGGGCGGAGGAAGAGGTGGCGGCGGCGGGGCGTTTGGCGTTCTTGCGAGTGCCGCCGCCGACAGGGACGTTGCGGAGGACGCCGCCTTTGGTCCAGTAGCGCCGGCAGTTCTTGCAGAAGTGGCGCGGCTGCGAGAGGTTGTAGTTGTTGTAGTAGCAGAACTTGGTGTTCGTGGACTCGCACCGCGGGCACCGCAGGTTCTCCTCCGGCTCTGTAATCGGCGGCGGAAGGCCCTTCGCCGGGTTCCGCAACATCGCGGCGGTGGCGGATTTGGCAGTCTGGCGAAAAGATCGTAGCTTTATCGCCAAAATTTGATCTTGGAAGAGTTCCAGGGGGTTTATGTTTGCAGCGGGGCGACTCGTAGGCCTGCCACGTAGCTACGGCCTAGTGGCAACTAGTGTCGGAAACGGTGACAGCGGCGTGGCGTCCCGAGAGATTACGGCTCGAGGGCCGACGCGATTCGATCACGGAACAGAACGGCCACGTCCCGCCGTCCCGTGAGGCGGCGACGTGGGCGAAGTATGCGGCGAACGGACGCCGCGGATCCAGGACATGGCGCCCCGCTGCCGCCGGTTCGGCTCTGCTTCGAGATCGGTGCATTCGTGGTAATAAATTGTTTTAAGAACAAGTAATTTTAAGAAAGAATTAGTTTTAAGTCATCAAATGAAACGAAACGAAACGAAACAGTTTAATAAATTGTTATACAATTTGTCATTTGAGACTTATTAAGCATTCATTACGGTATTCAAGTAGTTTAGTTCTACCATGCATGCTTCCAAGAAGAACTGATGTGGATTGTGGAACATAAAGATATCCTTATTGACGTGGGGAATACTTCATTTTCTCTTAAAAGGTCATATTCATGCATTCCTCCCTTACGCTCTCAAACAATTTGCTGCTCAAATATCTTTCCCCACCACTCGGGAAAATTGTGACGATCATCTTCCCTTCATTTGCTTCCTTGCTTGCAATCTGCACTAACAATCACAATAATGAGCAACTAGAAAATCAAAGAAACGGACCAAAAATTTCATGCCAAAAAACAATAACAGAACTCACCTTTAGGCATGCAGCTAAATTGGCACCTGAAGAAATACCAACAAGTAACCCTTCTTCGGTTGCCAATCTTCTCGCTTGGGTCATTGCCTCCTCACTGGACACTGTGACTATCTCGTCGATGCAAGTCGTATCCAGATTTTCTGGAATAACACCTGGCCCTATCCCTTGAATATAATGTTTGCCAGGTTCACCACCTTGCTCGGAAAACAAATCATAGTCAGTGTGTATAACTCCAAATTACAGGGGAGTTAAAGGTGGATAAACAAGAATATGATGTCAAATCTTCTTGGATGTTGATACCATGTAACATAGATGTACCTGAAACAACTGCACTCTCCACAGGCTCAACACAAACTATTTTCACATTTGGGTTTTTCATCTTGAGATACTTTGCAGTGCCAGTTAGGGTGCCTCCTGAGCCTGGAGCTGCTACAAAAATATCTACCTTGCCTGCTGTATCTTTCCATATTTCAGGTCCTGGAAGTTGAGAACAAAGAGATTTTGAAACACGTGAGGAAAATTTATAGTCCTGTTTTGTTGGGACTTGTTTTTCACTCAGTTTAAGCCTTTCAATTTCATAAAAAAGAGTAATAGTTTTTGAAACAATAAGATCTTGAAATGTGAAACAAAAGACTGATGCAATGATAAAAAAAAAAATACTGTGAGTAAATCGGTAAAGGTGATCTGCAGTTAGCAAAGCAATTCAGGAAATATTATTGTATAAAAACCCTGAAAAGGGTATCATAGTAAAGGTGAAAGTATATTGTTAAGGTTCTAGGAAGATTTTTGCCTTTCATCGGCTAACCTATTACAGGAGATACTTCAAATGACAAAAAGGCAGTAGATATCTCATGTCTCAAGTCTCTTTGTTAGAAAATTTGAGCGTACAGCGACTAGACGTGTGCAAGTAACTATTGTCCAGAAAGTCATACCAGTGCCCCTGAAGTGAGCTTCAGGATTTGCCAGGTTTGTAAACTGATCGATTACATAGACATCTGGAATGCTTTCCTTTAGCTTGTCCACGCGATCAAACACTCCTTGAATGCCTAATTTAGGATCTGAAAGAAAAGCAGGCGTTTAAAATGGCCAAGCTATGTGCATAGAATAAAATCATCAATATTTATGCTATGATTGTCAGTAATAGGATTTTTGAAGCAATAGAAAACATTTGAAAAATATGCTTAGCAGTTAAGAAGCTGGAATGTTGATTAGTTCCTAAAACTGTGAGAAACTTTTAGCTAGATGTTCTCATCTTTATATTGCAACACAAAATATCTGAGGTTTGACTAGCATAAGCTTACTAAAAGTTTTACATCATGGTTTGAAAATTGTATGCCAGTTTTGGAGGCACGACCTGAATTTCATGACCAGACAAATTTTATAAAGTCTATCGTTAGGTATCGTTTTGACCAACTTCCTAGGTCATGACAAAAGAGTAGGATAATGATGTTGACCAAGGAAAATCATTCACAGTTCATGGTGCTAGAAAATAACATCCTGCAAGACAAAATTATATAAAAGTGGAATTGTAATAAGAGTAATTGTTACTAATTAAAACAAGGCAAACAGCGATTACCAGTCAGTGATATTTCAGCTCCCAAATATCTCAATAGAATTTGTTTCTCCAATGAGTATTCGGCTGGCATCACTGCAAGAAATTTGTAACCTTTTCCGATAGCTATGTATACCAAACCAATTCCAAGATTTCCACTTGTAGCCGCCAATAATGTACTAACACCTGGAGTTAGAAGGCCCTTTTCCTCCGCATCTTCTATCATTCTAGAGAATGCATACAGACAATGAGGAAACAATTTCAAAAATAACGACTTTTGAATAAGAAGAATACTCTAGTGTAATATAGGAAGCAACCATAAAAAATCTTATCAGCTTAATTAACAAGAATATCCTTGTTAGCTTAATTAACAAGACCTTGAAGATGCAGGCTGTTAAATAACTAGTAGTTTGGAACCAATTCCAAAAGGTAAAGAATTTCAATAAATGATATAAGAATTTGAAGTAAAATAATTGCCTGCTCGGAGAAATAAGAAATGAGAGTCCTATCATGATATTTACAAAATCACACTTAATGCTGTATTTTGGAAGTATTGATTAATTAGTTCACCATGGACACAAAGGTGTGCAACTGTTAGAAGGGAATCTGGAAATACAAGTACAACAGCCCCTCATGAGATTAAAAAACCAATATTCCTATCCAGTTCATAATTCAGAGACTTCAAAATTCAAGCCAAAATTGTTGAATCTGAATTCCAATTTATGATTTTATCCTAAACAAGCTCTTAAGAAGAAATCTGTGTGACGTTTTAGTCTAATGCATCAGAAATTCAAACATACACATTAGGTTTTACAAACTGGAGAATTGACATGCAAGATTTGCTGCTTCAAATTACCATATTCTTTTATTTGGTTGGGAATAGTAAGTGTCTGATATATATTACTGTTTCTAGAAGTTTTTACATGACCAATAGGGCTGTTGAGGGTCCACTTGAATTGTTGGTTTTGTAGCTAATCCTACGTGGTAAGGCAATTTCTGTGTAAGCAACTTTAAGTCGTGTAAAAATAACAAGCAAGCTAAAAAGAAATGCACAATATCCATAACGCGTATAAAAAATAACCATTTAGTGAGGAGAAAAGGATATGCTGAGAATTTGAAAATACCATCATTCCTCTTAGACAACAATCAATCAAGTATAGGATTAGGTTCTTGCAAATTAGCAGAATCTGTACATAGAAATGAATAAGATTTGTTGGTGACAAACAACCTGAGAGCACTACGGTCCTTTACAGATGAAAGGGGTTGATATGCTTCCATCTTCCCAATCAGCCGAACATTTATTCCCTCTTTGGCCACAATCCGTTTTAGTTCGATAAGTGGTGTCCAACCTATGAGCTGAATGAATTCACACACGATTTATTTTCTTGTCAACTTGAATTAATAATTACCAAGACATTTTGGCTAATTCTTTTTAGAAATATAAATGCATAGAATTAGGCTAATGAGATTTCATGAACCTCAGGGAACCACAAGAGAAAAAATATGACAGTCTATCCAGAACAGAGGCAACCTTGAATTAATTGGAAAACAAAACCAAATAAGAGAACTTTAAGAACAAATATACTATTAAGTAGATGCGCAGTAATATAACATGTAACTAATAGATGGATATTTGTCTTCCTTTTCTTTTGAGAACAAAACATATACTTTTTGGAATGTTCTTTTTCTGTATATTTTCAATTAATGAATCAACACTAAGAAACACATGAGTAAAACAATCATGAAAATTTTGTGCACAAAGTCATGCTTTTGAAGAAAATTCTTTCAGCATTGACCTCTCAAGATTCCAAGAGAAAACAAATTGTCATATTCATTAAGATGGAAGCTACAATGTATATTCTTAAGAATGAATTGATGCTATTCAAACCACCCATTTCGAACATTACAATGGAAATTCTTAGGAGTAACCTGGAAATTATTAGCGGTCTTTCTTACATTCCACTAGATAGTTCCCTCTAACTAATCTTATATTTATTATTATAAATTTACTCTTTACACTCTAGAATATGAAGTATTTATAATTAGGCCTCTACCACTTAACTCAAGCTCAACTTGATTCAAAAATGTTATGAGAATCTTAGTTTTACAGATATATTCAATTCTAGATTCCCTTAAAAGATTTGGTTAGCAAATTTGCTAAATGATCACTAGAGTTGAGGGCTTAGTTGGGAATTTAATATGATTACACCTTTTATCTAATTAAATAACAATCAACCTCTATGTATCTCTGTGTTCTAACTTTTCTTGAAACATTGCATTAGCGGTCATATGCATCACAACTTGATTGTCACAATACAACTCCGTTGGCCCTTTGGGAGTATGTACCAACTTTGTCATTAGTTGTTCGATCCAGCTGAACTTATATGTCACTAGGGTCATAGCTGTATACCTTTGCACTCGACTTAACTAGGAAAGTCATCTTTTTTCAGGAAATTGAATATTCTCCTAGAAGCCTACAATGAACCACAACTGCACCTTGTCTCTGAACTTACTGCCTCGATGATCACTCCCGCCATCATCAGACAGGTCGCAACAAAATTATTATACTCTGATTTTACATTGAAATCATTATAAGTTCACAAATAAAATATCAGAAAACCACTATGTAGTTGATATTCCTATAAGCAGACAAGTAACGACTTCTTAAACTCCAACTTGAAATTCCCGTGCTTGGGGGAGAAAATTTCTTAAGAAAGGGAAATCTTTTCCAGAACAAAACCGTAGTTTTTACTGATTAGTCTTCAGTTTAATAACAAATAGTAGCCTGAAGGCACAAGTAGCAAATTCCATAACCTAGGGTTACACGGATCGAGAACCTCAATTATAGAAATTTGTCACTAACAAGTATATTCCCGAGAAGGCATTCATTCAATTATAGAGAACCTCAATTGACTGAACTATCGTACCGACTTTAGGAAACAAAAAGAATCCGCCAACACGAAGAATGAAAATAAACAAATAATTTAAAACAGGGACAATAAAGAGAAAAAACGAGTTCGAAGCATACAGACAAAGTGATCAAAAATGGGGAATCGGAGCAAGTAAAGAAGATCGAGAGTAGATCAAGAAAGAGAAACACCTGAGTGATATCAGAGACTATGTTCTCCCTGCCGTCTTCCTCTTCGTGCGCCGACAAGAACGAAGGAAGCCCTCTCCTCGCATCCATTTCCACAGTCAGTCAACGGCTGGCCGTGTGAGGGAGTAAGTAATCTTCCGTTCATCCAGATGATTTATATATAATAACGCTTTTTAAACATTTTAAAATCATGATAACAAAAAATAATTACACACATCTCTCACAGTCCAAAATAGTAATTTGACCTTTAAAAAATGTGAATATTTTTATAACGGTGAATTGTTATGAAATTGCTGTACCATCAATCTCTATGTATATTTTCACTCCCTGATAAAACATATTACTCTATTTTAATTTCCTAATCCACACTAATTGATAATCTTATATAGTTATATCCAATAAATTATATATATATATATTATTTTGAATATTTTGTACCTGATAAAATCTACCTATTATTAAAAAAAAAACTGCTAACCAAACTGATGTAAAATCTTTTTTTTTTCATCGTAATTTTCTTTTTTTCTTTAGCTTGTCAGCTCATTAAATATTTGTTTCAGTTGATTAAATTTATTTTTAAAATAAATAAAAAAATCCTACCAATTTATAGGGCCGAGCCAAGCTTGAACTGCTTGAAAAAATTATTTATAAGTCATCAAATGAAACGAAAAACTTAATCAAATTCTTATAAACAGTTTAATAAATTGTTATAATATTTAATTGATTGATAGATATAATTCTTAATTTTTAATGAACCAAAACAACCAACATTGTCACTTATTAACCATTACACGATTAGTTTAGTTCGAGTACAAATCTTCTGATCCATAATTTTTAGTCCTCTCTTAATTCTAAATTAGGAAGATCGTTAAATTAAATTAGGAGAGATCAATACATAGATTCATGATTTGATCCAACAGCTCTTCTGATCTGAATCAAAAAAGAACCATGGAAAACGGATGAGAGGATCTGCACTGGTTTAGTTCTAACATGCTTCCAAGAATTTACTCTCTTAAAAGGTCATATTCATGCATTCCTCCCTTACGCTCTCAAACAATTTACTGGTCAAATATCTCTCCCCACCGCTAGGGAAAATTGTGACAATCATCTTCCCTTCATTTTCTTCCCTTCTTGCAATCTGCACTAACATCACAATAATGAGCAACTAGAAAAATCAAAGAGAAACACACAAAATTTCATGCCAAAAAACAACAACAGAACTCACCTTTAGGCATGCTGCTAAATTGGCACCTGAAGAAATACCAACAAGCAACCCTTCGTCAGTTGCCAATCTTCTTGCTTGGGTCATTGCCTCCTCACTGGACACTGTGATGATCTCGTCGATGCAAGTCATATCCAGATTTTCTGGAATAATACCCGGCCCTATCCCCTGAATATGATGCATGCCAGGTTCACCACCTTGTTCGGAAAACAAATTAAATCATAGTCAGTATAGATAACTCCAAAGTTAAAGGTGGATAAACAAGAACATGACGTGAAATCTTCTTGGATGTCGATAGCATGTAACATAGATGTACCTGAAATAACTGCACTCTCTGCTGGCTCGACACAAACTATTTTCACATTTGGGTTTTTCATCTTGAGATGCCTTGCAGTACCAGTTATGGTTCCTCCTGAGCCTGCAGCTGCTACAAAAATATCTACCTTGCCTGCTGTATCTTTCCATATTTCAGGTCCTGGAAGTTGAGAACAAATTAAGAGATTCTATCAAAATATGAAAAAAAGAAACACACATGAGGAAAATTTATAGTCCTGTTTGGTTGGGACTTGTTTTTCACTCAGTTTCAGCCTTTTAGTTTCATAAAAAAGAAAAATAGTTTTTGAAACCAATAATATGAAACAAAAGACTGATGGGATAATAAGAAATACTGTGAGTAAATTGGTAAAGGTGATCTGCAGTTAGCAAAGCAATTCAGGAAAGATTATTGTATAAAAACCCTGAAAAAGGCATCATGGTAAAGGTGAAAGTATATTGTTAGGGTTCTTGGAAGATTTGGGTCTTCCGTCAGCTAACCTATTTCGAGAGATACTTCAGATGACAAAAAAAAAACAGTAGATATCTCATTTCTCGGATCTCTTTGTTAGAAAATTTGAGCGGAAAGAGATCATGGAAAATAAGGAATCAAAATAATATTGGAAAGAGATGAGAAGGATTACGTAAAATAAGGAATAAAATCATAATCTTTTAAATTAGGTATGATGCAATTATTTGGCTTAATTATAGGGGTTTTTTTTCCTAAGGTAGAGATCATAGAGTTGAATATTGTATGTTGTATCATCTTTCAATGAGAAATACATAGATTATTTCATAATTCTTTCCTACTTCCATTGATTTCATGGTATCAGAGCAAGGTCCCGATCACACCAAGAGTTCAACCATGGATTCGTCAAATTCTCTTGAAATCGTCGCAACAGATTACCCAACATAAACTGAATGGGTCAAATTTCAGAGAATGGTTTCAATCCGTGCTTTTGCTGATTCGAGGAAAAGGAAAAATATGTTATCTAAATGGTGAAACAACAATCTCAACAACCAGTGATGCAACGTACAACACATGAGAAGCCAAAAATTCCATTGTTATGGCTTTGTTGATTAATTCAATGAAGCCTCAAATTGGAAGGACTTACCTATTCTACAAGAATGCTCAAGAAATATGGAAGGTAGTCCAAGAGATGTATTCAGATCTTCAAAACACATCCCAATGTTTTGAAATTCGATCAAATCTGTGGAACATGAAGTAATGATCAATGTCAATGACTGAGTATTACAACCGGCTAATTGATTTATGGCAAGAAATAGATCTTTTTTACACAATCCCATGGAAGTGTGCTGAAGATGGAAGTGTTGTATAACATGACCCTTGAAAAAGATTAGATATTCGACTTTCTTCAAGGACTCAACAAAGACTTGAATGAAGTGCCAGGTCACATTCTGGGAGTCAAACCTCTTCCTTCACTTCGTGAAGTATTTTCTGAAGTTCGACGAGAAGAAAGTAGGAAGAAAATTATGATGAAGCCTTCCACTCTTTAACATCTCAGAAGAGCAACCACAAGGATCTGCCTTGGCAGCCACTCAACCACAATTTCATAAACGGAGAGATAATAAACTATGATGTGAGTATTGTGGGAAGCCAAATCATACCAAAGAAACTTGTTGGGGCATTCATGGAAACCCCCAAATTGGAAGCCACGAAATCAAATGATAGGAAAACCATCAGCCCACATAGCTGAATCCAGTGAGCCAAAGAAGGCTCCTCCCACACCTTTTACTCACGAACAAATGGAGATTTTAAAGTCCATATTCTACAAAATCAAAATCCTAAAATTTTGGACTCCATATCTAAGGTTGCAATGGCCCAACGAGGTAATATCTCATCAACCTTATTATCACAAAGGAATGATAAAGATAAATGGATTGTTGACACCAATGCATCTGATCACATGATTGGGCAATGCATAGTTTTTTAAAATTTTAAAATATGCACCGATGAAGTAAAAGTTTCAGTGGAAAATGAAAATACTATTATAGTGGCAGGGATTGGAGATGTTCTGCTCAACGACTTCAATTGAAATATGTTAGCAAAACAACTAAGGATCAAGATGGTAAAGTAACATTTCTTTATGATCATTGACTCATTGTGTATTTCGGGATTCATCTTCGGGGAACATGATTGGCAATGCTGAAGAACGAGGAGACCTCTACTATCTCACTAGTTCTTCTCTGCAACCGAAGCCACCAGTTACTCTCT
>JBAMIE010000098.1:9248036-9260153 GCA_037177295.1 Kaempferia parviflora
TTATTCGGTTCGGTTTGTTCGGTTTTATCAAAAATTCGGTTCGGTTTGTTCGGTTTTTTTAAAAATTCGGTTCGGTTTGCTCGGAAAAAAATCGGTTCGGTTCGGTTCGGTTCGATTTTAACCGAATACTCACCCCTACTCCTGAGCACCGTAGCCGCTATGAAAGGTCATCTCAAATTCCGTGACTAGGAGATCTTGATGGGTGATGGGCCTCGACGCAGGCGAGGACAATTGGAAACCCTCTTAGGAGAATGACTCTGACGACGGAGCCATCATGCTCGACTACTTCGTGTTAGATTTGTTAAAAAAATGTGAATGGTAAATGGTGAAATGAATGAAGAACGCTTCATTGTGTGTGAGGCTTTAATCTCACATTTAAAGTTACAAGGTTTGATCGTTTGTTTATAGTGTTTCATAAACAAGCATTCTGAGAGTAAATGCATATAGAGACTCTCTCTCATGTGTAAGTGATCAGTGGGCAAATATAGGGCCCGAATTTATCTTGAACCAAATTGACTCGTATGTAAACACAATTTTTTTGATGCTACTAAGGTGCTTCTTGGTAACAATGGCAGCCTCACCGTTAGCTTACTTCATAAGTGAACTATTCAATGGAGACTAAAAAAAGGGATTAGGTTTTTTTTTTAAGGAAAAATTAAAATGCACATATGTAAACCAATTACTATATTAATTAATATAGTTTTTTTTGGAATGGGATAAAACTCTAAATGAAAATATGTAAACAAATTACTATATTAATTAATATAATTTTTTTCTCAGAAAAAATTATTCACACCCTTAGTCATTGGTCATCTATAAATTAACTCCATAATTTACTTTTTATTCATATAATCTGGAGACTGGAGACGAATTGTGAGAAAGATGATAACGTAATCACTACTTTACTATAATATAATTTTTTAAAACTTTTTTATCTATTTTTATAATCCATAATTAATGCAATTTTTAAATTATAATTTTAAAATGTCTCCCTCATCCATAAATTTAAATATCTCCCTCATCCATAAAATCTCAACCTCCTTTTATTTTTATTTTAAAAAATGATTTTATTTAAAAAAATTCCAAAAAATTATACTGAAACAATCACTCAAATTCATTTTCTCACTTTCTCACTTCTTTTACGTTTTCTCTTCCTTTTCCCTCCAACTCTTCCGCTTGACATCCTAACAGAATATTATTAGATTCTTTTTTTAAAAACCTTAATTATTCATTTAAAAAAAATAATAAAAATTGCACTTTATTTACAATTTAATATTTAAAATAGCCTTTTCCTTTTACTTCAGCTTGAAACATTTTTAACCAAAATTGTTTTCAAAATAGGGGTACAATTTTAACTAAAATTGCACCTATTCTTATTTTAATAATCTTTTAATGAAGAGTATTTTTTAAAAATATGAATAATTAGAGACTCTTTTTTTATTTTCTAATTATTATTTATATGGACTTTATTGACCTTCCAATTTCTTGACAATTCGATCAGGTTAATTCCGTTGCGTAATTGGCGACGGCCACTAACGGAGTAGGTTGCGGCTGGGGCTGCGCTGGGGGTCGAACGGCACGTGACCGCTCGCCTACCACCTACCGCTCAGCTAACCACCTCCCGTCTATTTATACTCCTTCCCCACGCTCTACTCAAAATTGTGAGCGATCCAGTTCTTCTTCTCGGCGCCGGGGCCGCCATTTCGTCGCTCTACAGGTAGATTCGCTTCTCCACTTTCCCTCCCTGGGTTTCAGATTAATCGCCCCGATTTAGATTTAACTCGTTTCTGCAAGTCGAGATCGACCTGGGTTTCTAGCGTTTTCTGGATCTTCCTGGTGTTTCGATATTGGATCTTCAATTGTTGTTCTTCTCATGAAGTATAGGGGGTTGGATTTTTACGTGAAGCCTTTTGTGTATTGGCCAAGGCTTTAGTGATTAGTCCATACATTTTAGGAACTCTTGACTTTCAGGCAAAATGTTGCAACCTTGACATGGGTTTGACAATCTCATTAGCAACACATAATCCTGGTACAGTGCCTTGGCATTTGCAAAATTGAAGGTATCTCTCTTAAACAAGCTATTGGTACAGTGACCATAATGTTAGGGACAATCCACTAGGGTTCTTATTTCATACTTTTTCTTTCCAAGTTTCATTTCCCTACTATTGTAATGCTTCTATTTGTTGCTGCTTGATATATCTTGCTATGTTTGACCTTTGTATTCGTAGTTATTGGCTCATTCTTTCTCATAAAAGTTACTAATTGGTATTAATTACAGGTCATTTTTGTGGTATCTCACATAATGGCCACTGGACAGATTTTCTCACGAAATACTCAAGCTCTATTTTACAATTATAAGCAACTTCCAATCCAAAGGATGCTTGACTTTGACTTCCTTTGTGGTTTGTGAATGTTTTTCTTTTTCTTTTTCTTTTTTTGTTCCTTGTGTACCCACACTTATTTTTGAGGGTTACACTTTTTTATTTATCTTTGAATTTTCTTATTCAATTATTATAGGAAGAGAAACACCCTCCGTCGCGGGAATAATAAATCCAGGTTCAGAGGGGTTTCAAAAGCTCTTTTTCGGCCAGGAAGAAATTGCAATTCCTGTCCATTCAACGTAAGACATCCACTATATCTGCATTGATACTACAGACTTTTATGCATGTGGATATCATCCCTTAATATTTACTTAAGCAATAAAATGATTGGATCACTATAGCCTGTAAATTTCACTCTTGTGTATCTGATTCTTTTTTGTGCGGAGCTCATCATCTTGATGACATATATGTTTCCTTTGCTTATTTTGGTGCCATGAATTCGTCTTCAAGTAGGTCAGATATTGGGAAATTTTTATAATAATTCAATAAGAGAATTTCGGAACAGTACTATCAAGTGACACAAAGATGGAATAGCTTAGGCATTTTCTACATGATTCCTTGTACAGTTGGCATTTACAATGATTAAAATGAGAAAGCATTGCACATAGGTTCTATGGAAATTCTTTACTTCATCAAATTGATAACATTGCATGGTAACTACTTTAAGTACTACATGCAGGACATATTTAATACCGTAACTATGATTCTATTATGTTCAACTGAAATTGTCTATTCAGTGACTTCCAGTTGAGAATAAGGTTAAGCAAATTTGTAAGCTCCAAATCGCTATTTTTACATATTGGAAATTGGTTTATATTGATTTGCTAACTTTTGTTTTGAATTTTCAATAAATCTCGTTTTCAGTTTATTAAACTGTAACTTTTGGCTTCTATTGTTTGAGTATTAGAACACTTTCTTGGTGCGTTTAAACTGCAGCATTGAAGCAGCATGTGTGGCACACCCAGCTGCAGATGTTTTTATCAATTTTGCATCATTCAGAAGGTAAGTGATTTTTCTGTTTTTTTGCATTCTTAAAAAAGTGCATTTTCTTGATACAATGCTTTTATTGTTAAACGCGAGGCATTTTCTTTTTTTGGATAAGAAAAGGGAGGCATTTTCTTGATACTATGCTTAATTGTTAATGCAGTGCGGCAGCCTCTTCTATGTCAGCTTTGAAGCAACATACCATTAGAGTAGTTGCTATTATAGCTGAAGGTGTTCCAGAGACAGACACAAAGCAACTAATTGCATATGCAAGAGCTAATAACAAGGTTGGAAACATGAAAAGACTAAAGTATTTTGTCATTCAGTTAGAATAAACAAGAATTTAGATCTTATAGGTTCAAGTTTTAGAATTGAAAAAATACATGGCAGAAATAAATTTGGTGGATTAGTTAATTGGTTTACTGTATATCTTTCCTGCACCAATTTCTAATTTCATGTTTAATACCTTTTCGAAGCTGGTTTCAGGTAGTTATTGGTCCAGCCACTGTTGGAGGCATTCAAGCTGGTGCGTTTAAGATTGGTGACACTGCTGGAACAATTGACAATATAATTCAATGCAAGCTTTACAGGCCTGGTTCTGTTGGATTTGTGTCTAAATCGGTACTTGTTCTCTCATTATAGTATTGCATTTTCTAAACTTGTTTTGTTGGAGTGGGTTTTCCTTCGCCTATAGTAATTTTGTTATTATTGTAGTCATTGGTAAAAAAACTTCTACAATGGGCAATATGTTGCCACTCAGTCTAACGAGGGCAGGCTGTTATTGCCAGGGAGCAAGCTTAGACAAGGTGCTGCTCTTGGCTAGCATCTAGGTTACCAAAGAATGAATCAAAAAACGCACCGAAGCAGGAAAGCATAATTGGCCTATTGGTGTAAAATGCATAAATAGTTAGTGTGTACTCTCAACAACAAGGTGCTGTTTAGTGGAATTAGTCAAGTTCTCATAACATTGTAATTAGGCATGCTCGGCGTGAGCAATTCCAAGGTGGGTGATTGAATGGGAAGCTCTTCATCTTGGAGTCAAATTCCACCATGCAATAAACCCGAGGCCAATAGAATAAGATATTGGTCAAAGCAGACAATACTTTGATGGCATTGAATACATGATATGTTACACAATATTTTTCATTGGTATTCATTGATGACTACCTTGATTTGCGGACACCTTTTATTCTAAAGGCAAGTCAATAGAGACCAAGTAAAAGTAAAGGTATTTGCTGTTCTAGATAAGTTATGAATATATCCCCTCTTCTGTTGATCATAGTTGTTTTGCCTAATAATTTTGTTAATTAGTTGCAAGCTCTAAATACCACCTTTTTTGTTTGGCATACTCATATTTGAATTGGCGTACCGCTCCAACTAACTCTAATTTGAACATAATGTTCATCGTAAAACAATCTAATAAATGGCATTTGGATATCTCTTTTTCTATCAAATTAATATATTTGATTATTATTGAGTAATTTTCAGAACAAGTTCACATAGTTCTAAGGTGTGTCTAACAACACGATGAAGATACAGTGATACCTTTTTCATAAAATTGTATATTCTCATGCTCACTTCACACGAGTAGTTTCAGCAGCATTTTTTCTGTGCCACATGATAGTATTTGGCTAAGCTATACAGATATTGCTAACTAATCCATCCTAGCTTTAGTTCTTATGTAACAGAACAGCCATCTTCTTACAAGTTTTAGTGTATGGAATAGCTCTTCAGTCTCCATAAATTGTGTTATATAGAGATGCAATTAGTAGATAAATTGATGGCACCATTTACCATGTGGCCAGTCTTGGTGTCAAAGAATTTATGAATATGCATCTAATACAATGATCTTTACATATTTAATATATTATCATATTTGATATAATATATACATACATTCATATCCATTTCTAATGTCTTTTTAAGAAATAGGAACACACTTATGTTTCTAATTGCTGGCGTCACACACAGATAACATAAACACAGGAGCATTTTGAATTGTCAATAGTTTGTAGATTGTGGTAGATCATTCTCATTTCTCAATTAATTAGTATCTTTTGGATAAACTGTCTCGCAGCATTTTCACGTCAAAGCTAATTTCTTAATTGTGTTAAACATTAGGTGAGTACAATCCATATTGATCGGATGCTACTTCTCTCTAGAAACCACATTGGAAGGAGGGTCCATGGACCAATATTGTTCCTCTTGTGTTTCTTTTAAGTTTTATCTATGTCGACCATTAAATGACCCAAAACTAGAGCTAACTATTTCTAACTCATATATCATGGACAAAGCCATGGTTCCCCTGTGTAGCACAAATCATGCTAACTGGTATGCCACTAGTCACACTTTTATTGTGATTCTTGATGTTTCATGTTCTATAAAAATAAATTACATCACAATATTTTCCCTCAAATCAGTTATCACTATCCATGAGCTAACAGATAATGCTTGTAAAATATGTTCTTCTCTCCTTGCTAAAAAATTACTTGAATTAATTTTATTTAATTCATCAGGTATAATAACTATTTTGTGTGGTTATAGGGTGGCATGTCAAATGAACTTTACAACACAATTGCACGTGTCACAGATGGAATTTATGAAGGTGATATTATTTTTTTCGAAGTTAATGATACTTCTCATTGTGAAATCTTGATCTGAGTTCTAGATGATTTGCTATTTCAGGTATTGCAATTGGAGGAGATGTTTTTCCTGGCTCAACTCTTTCTGATCATGTCCTGCGCTTTAACAACATCCCTCAAGTATGTTACCAGGAAAATAATCTTCTTGACTACTGTAGAAAGGCTCTTCAATTAACAACATCCCTCAACTATAGAAAAAACTGTATATCACCATGAAAGTAATTTTCTCAAGTAGTAGAAAAGCTCTAGCGAACGGCATCCCTCACTCCCCTCAACTATACATAAAGCTCTTTAGTGAATAACAACATTAATTTAATCTATTGATCACTTGTCATGTATTGCAGCATTTAAAATGTACTGTAGCTGAATAGATTAATCAATATAAACTTCTTTGCAGAAAAGGAAAATTTCTAAACATTGCCTTTAACATTTGTTTATTACGTATATTGCTTTTGATCTATTTAGGTCAAGATGATGGTTGTGTTGGGGGAATTAGGTGGGAGAGATGAGTATTCCCTAGTTGAGGCTCTAAAAGAAGGAAAAGTTCATAAACCAGTTGTGGCTTGGGTTAGTGGAACATGTGCTCGTCTATTCAAATCTGAAGTGCAATTTGGTCATGCTGTGAGTTGAACTTGATCTTTTCAATCTCATGTTGTCTTTGTGACCACTTCTACTGGTTATGATCGAAATCATTATGCCTTTTTTTTTCAATTCACTAAATTAGGGTGCAAAAAGTGGTGGTGAGTTGGAATCAGCACAAGCGAAAAATCAGGCTCTAAGAGATGCTGGAGCAGTTGTTCCAACTTCGTATGAAGCATTTGAGACTGCTATCAAAGAAACTTTTGAGAAGCTGGTACCTTGCTGTGCTTTAGTTTTCTTCTGTGATATAATATTAACTGTTTTTTTTATTGACTTAAGAAGAATGTCTGATGTTGTCTATCTTGTTCACTTTATGGGATAGGTTGAAGAAGGGCAGATTACTCCTGTACCTGAAATTAAACCTCCTCAAATACCCGAGGATCTTAAATCTGCAATCAAAAGTGGGAAAGTTCGGGCTCCAACTCATATCATCTCCACCATTTCAGATGACAGAGGTTTGATTAGTAAATTTTTTTTCTCATACAGACTTTCAATTTTAAACACTTTGCAAGTCACATGATCTCTATCCACAGGCGATGAACCTTGTTATGCTGGTGTACCCATGTCTACTATTGTCCAACGTGGCTTTGGTGTGGGTGATGTCATCTCCCTTTTGTGGTTCAAGCGTAGCCTACCACGTTATTGTACACAATTCATTGAGGTCTGTTAAAAAATGAGTTTCTTTCACTTGTTTCAAGTTGACTAGTAAATATTAGTCTGACTTGTATTTTAGTTACCTTATGCAAACACAATCTGCTAATATTTTGTCTCTCACATTATTATTTTCTGTAATTGTTAGATCTGCATCATGTTATGTGCTGATCATGGTCCCTGTGTCTCTGGTGCTCATAACACTATAGTTACTGCAAGGGCTGGAAAGGATTTAGTCTCCAGTTTGGTATCAGGTAAGTTTGATTTACTTGGTTTGAGAGTTTTTCCTATGGTCATTGGAAGGAAAAAATGAGTGACTTCTCAAATCCAGGGTTGCTTACAATTGGTCCCCGATTTGGCGGGGCAATCGATGATGCTGCTCGGTACTTCAAAGATGCATATGACAGAGTGAGTATATAAGATCAGGATTTAGACTTGCTAGCAGTGTTTATGATGTTTTATTTTCTTTATTTATTCAAGTTGCAGTAATACTGAATCTATATTTGTTCTCAGGGCCTCACCCCGTATGAGTTTGTTGAAAGCATGAAAAAGAAGGGCATTCGAGTGCCAGGAATAGGGCACAGGTTTATATCTTTCAGTTTCTAATGATTTTCCCTCTTCTATGAATGATATTCATGATATTTAACTGATATTCATACTATTGAACAAATTTTCAGCACTTTCATGCCATTTCCAAAGAATTATTATACATATATGGCCAATCACCAAACTAAATATATTTTTGGATTTAGCTTAGACATCTCCAACATACTCAAGTTCATCAGAAAAACTCCTTTGTTTCCATTATTGTGCTCTCTCAAATTTCATCTAAGTACCTTCTAATAGACTACTTGATCACATTACCTACAAGGCTTCACAATGTCTGTCTGTATATTAATCTCCTTATTATTTTTTGGATTGTGATTGCGCCAAGAACTTCCAAAAAGCAAAGTATGTTTGTGAATGTCATAAAAATTTGTTTAAGACATACACAGACATCTGTCCTTTGGATGCTGAGTTGATGACCTAAACTTGACTAGGATTCAAATTTGGAATTGATTCTCTCTAAAATAAATAACAAGAAAGCCACAAGTCATTGTAAAGTTTAGACAGAGAGATAAGCTTGTAGACAGTGCGACGACGATGTGTGTAACAATGAATGTGAAGAGAAAAAAAGGGAAGTTTGAACAAGGATAATGGTTGTCTCCAATGCAAACATCTTGGCCAAAGACTGTTGTTCTTGAGCCTTCTCTGCTTTAAATTTCATATTCTTTTTCCTGTATTTGCTTTAAGATGGCTGGAAGCTAAGTTACTGATATTGGATTTTATCATCCCTATTAGGTGGCCTTATTTGTAAATTGAACATGTGAAGAATCCGAACTGATCTAACTTATATTTATTGGATTTCGGGTTATTGGATGTGAGTTCAATGTGTAGAACCCTTTAATCCAATCCGTTATCATCTATGGGTTGAGAACGGATTGGATTCCTATATAAAGGGGACCTCCCCAAGAGTTTAGGGTAAATTTTGACAACTCTTGGTTCCCGATTGACCTAGAGCTTTTTGGCGCCATCGTCCCTAAGCCGAAGACCTTCCTCCTCTTTCCTCTGCATCTTCTTCCACAGGGATCAAGCCGACGATGCTAGGACAAGGACAATGACTCTTCAATCAGGTTCCTTGTCTTTGCTATGCCATGATCCAATGAAACAAGATCTATGTGTTTTATCTCTATTCGATTTCTTTATTTGTTCTTAGAAATCATAAGATTAGGGAAAACATGAATCCTATCAACAGAGCCTTAGCTATGAGTATCAGATAATTTTCGAAGTTCAATACGGTTGTTTTTAAGATTTTACACTTGACCAATAGGGGTATTTGGCTGTCAACTTATAGTGCCGTTGATCATCATTAAAAAATGCAGGGAGTGGTATTTTGGTTCATGGTATTATGATGGGACTGATTGGTACTTGTATGTATAAACCAAAGGTAATAATTTAATAAGATCTAGCACTAATGCTTGAAATGTAGATACTTTGATGTGTACTAGTTAAACACTGGATTCTTTTATTTGGTAAACTGTCACACCTCACTGATTAGACTGGCTCCACTAATTCATATCTACCCTGAATATCTAGTTTGGTTTAAGCCGCCTTTTCTGAAGAAAGATGAGGTAATGTCGTAGAGATTAAAAAAAAACATTTTGCTTGAAGCTTTTATCAATGGATATGTTTGACATGTATATGGATATTCTATACTCACATTGCATCATTTGACTTTCTTTTCTTTAGTTAGCAATAAATATGCCAGTGATGCTCCATATATGACTGGGCAATTTTGCATAGCCATCTTATGCTTTTGTCCATGTCAATGATTATTGCCATTTTCTGGGAAACAGGATCAAAAGCAGAGACAACAGAGATAAAAGAGTGGAGCTCCTGCAAAAGTATGCACACACTCATTTCCCGTCTGTGAGGTATATGGAATATGCTGTGCAAGTTGAGGCATACACACTCTCAAAGGCAAACAACTTGGTTCTTAATGTTGATGGCGCAATTGGATCTCTTTTCTTGGATCTTCTAGCTGGAAGTGGAATGTTCAGCAAACAAGAAATTGATGAGATCGTCGAAATTGGATATCTAAATGGTCTGTTTGTGTTGTCTCGTTCAATTGGTCTGATTGGGTGAGTTGATGAGTCACTTCTCTACTATCCTTATTCTTTAACCCTGTTTTTCCATGGATTTCATTTTCTTTGTGGCTAATGATGGGTAGCCTAAAAGAGTAATGGAAGAATATGATTTATCTATCCTTTCATAGTGTGACATGTGCCGCGCCCAAGTGTAGGAAAAGAGCTTTCTTTAGTCTCATTTGTGAGAGGAGTCGATTCATGAGTGAGTGGACGGAGGGGTATCTCCACTAGACCCAGTGGCTAGTTATTTGGATTGGTGAAGCTCTGCTTTCTTTAGTCTCATTTGTAAGAGGATTTGATTCGTGAGTTGGTGGACTGAGGGGTATTTCCACTAGGTCCAGTGGCTAGTTATTTGGATTGGTGAACCTCTCTTTGCCACATGAGTATGTGGACTGTCACTAAGAAACTGGGGTATATAATCCATCTTTTTGAATGTCGTAGCGAGTTGATATAAATATAGAATTGATGAAGTTGACAATAATTGAATCTACCGGGATGAAATATAGGCTTCTCTGTGTAAATTATGGTTTACTTGCTTTTTTATTGAAAATTCATTGCTTGATTATATGTAACACTTCATTCTTGGACTTCACAGGCACACATTTGATCAGAAGAGATTGAAGCAGCCACTCTACCGTCACCCATGGGAGGATGTTTTGTACACAAAGTGATCATTTTCGAACACAGCAAATGCAAATCAATTTCACTTTCCCTGCATGATCAAATCGTTTTTCCAGGAGCTTCACTCAAGCGTTTAAGCAAAGCATTATGATGACCATATTTCCTGTCTTTTTGCTCTCATGTATCGAAAGAATCGATAGGTTGATTTAGTGATTGAAGGACCGGTTGATTTTTGTTTTGTTTTCCAAGACAAATAAACTGAAAAATAAGTTGGTTTGACCTAATTTTTACAAAGCCGATTGAGTTTTCTTTTGCTGACATGATCACGACCATAGTTTCTGTTTCAAGTGTACTGAAACAATTAACTGACGTTTTAAGCCTCGAAATATTACATTGTTTAGAGTATGCTATATTTTTCAAGGGTTTGAATGATTCTCCTTGGCATCTTAATTTGATCACCCAATGTTATTCTAGATGTGATATTTTGAAACACCATGATAATTCACTTTGTCCATCGAATCTCATCTTGGTTCTAATTTGGCATGCTGTTATCTAGATTTCTCTTGCTACTTAATTCTCTTGAGTCTTGCCCATCTAATTTTTATCTTTTTGTTTAATGAAATGGAATCAATCAAAATGGATATAAGAATGAAATTGAATGGAATGAAGGTAATGATTCATTTCCCTTGTCATATTCTCATGTTAATGGAATAGTATAGTATAATGTAAGTGGGATAGTTTATTCAAAATTGATCTCATTCGACTACTTTGACTAATTTAACTTTAAATATTCTGGTCAGCTCAGCCTGTTTTGGAAGTTTAGTCTACTTAATTTGCACGATCCACCCCTTATCTTTTTGGTTCATTGAACTCTAATTCATGTGATTCATTTGACCCATTTGATTCAATCATTTCATTTATACTATATTGTCAAACTTATTTTTTTTGGCAAATCTACCCCTAATTTATTTGTCTTATTTGTTTCCATTTTAAATTTTTAAAACAAAAAGTATTTTGTTTTTAGAGGAGGTAGAATGTATATCAACACAGACATTTAGAAATTAGTTTCAATTATTGATGGTTTACTATGTTTGGATTGCAATTCAAAATATATTTATTATTATTTATATATTTATTATTACTATATTTATGATAATATAATTCCATATTTATTATTATATTTTTCATCTTTGTTTGTTTCTTTATTCTTTTCTATATCTATTTGCTTTCGCATTATATATTTCACTATGGTATCAAAGACACGAAGACATGATCTTTCGCACTTATCTCTTCTTTTTTTTTCCTTAAATAAATAGATTATAATTAAAAAATAGATTAAATATCTATTTAGCCTCTAATATTAATAAAAATAATTAGTTGATAGTGGAAATTTAACTCCGCCTGTGACGACCCAGTCATGGCCGGTCCCAAACCTGGATAAAGGAGGAGGGTTGCGTTAGGTTGTCAGCCAGCGTAAAACTTTGGCAAAATTCAATGAATGGATCCATTAAA
>JBAMIE010000098.1:9274971-9290339 GCA_037177295.1 Kaempferia parviflora
AACAACAGTATAATCTTTCACTAACCTGCTCCTTCAGGTATAGCCAATAAATCAGGAGTACTTACAGTACATCCAAATCACCTGCATAAACTTAGCACATAACTTCATGTAACGAACATATAACATGTCATCCACTATCTACGGGCAACAATACACATTACTACCATCTGGTCTAGTGGGCAGATAGGATGAGGTAGCTATTTAGCTCCTCAACTACTTACTGTGGGCGACAATACACGCTACCACCATCTGATCTAGTGGGCAATTCGAGCACATAAATGTCGCTGTCTGCTGGTGATAATACACGCTACCACTACCTAGTCTAGTGGCAGATAGGACGTGTAACTATCTAAAATGGACTGTGGGTGACAATACGCGCTACCACTATCTGATCTAGTGGGCAGTCTAGAGGTTAATGTCTACAAAACAATAACAACCAAATAAGCTAAAATAATCACATCCAAAAGTAAAGCTCTATAAGCTACACTATGATATCACAAATATAACAACATAAGTATAAATAACAATAAAGAGTATGGATAGAAACGAGACCGCATGGATATCAAATAAATCAAAATATAAGATCAAGCAGTAAAAAGGTCAAGCTCAAGAAATAATATGAATAGAGTTAAGGTATATTACTACTTAATCAATGCATATAATAGAATCATGCACTAAGGTCAAAGATCTAAAGAAGACAAATAGAAACTATCCACCTCTAAACGTACGCATGTCCAAACCATACTCAACTCAGAGATTTGAGAAAATATAAGAAAAAGTGAAAGAAAAAATGAATAGTTATAAGAAATTATATATTTGTAAAAACGAGGAAAACTTAAGAAAATATATAATAAACAAGAAAGATGCTAAGAAAATAGTGAATGAAGTAAAAAATAAATTTTTGAATGATTATATCAAAAATAAATTTTTGAATGATTATATCAAAAATTAAATATAAAAGAAGGGCAAAGAAATGATACAGGTGAAGGAGTAAATTCTAAACTAGAATGTTGGCGAAAAATACAAGAAGAAAAATATTTTAGGCTTAGTAGAATAAAAACAGAATATATGTAATTTAAGTTTAATAATATTAGATATAATGAGATAATTGTTAGGATAGAAGATAACAAGTTGTAACTTAGAACTTTAAATATATTACATAGAATACACAATCCAATCTAATAGAACAAGGTTTGTTATATTAGATTAATTTTACTTTATATTGTATTTACTCTAAATGAAAAATATGTTAAGAGGTTATTTTAATTTTTTTAAAGGGCATCTTTTTAAATTGTTATCCTTAAAAAATTAATCTACCATGAGATTATCAGTTTCTCTAATTATTATTTAAAAAAAAAAAATCAGACGCCTTCGCAATATATTTTGAAATATTTGTTTGTTCTATTTATTTTTATCATATTTTATAATGCTCAATTTTTTTTTTATTAAATATCATTTTAATATATTTATCATATATTAAGTTTATATATCTTAAAATAATATGATAACATTTAACAGTAATTTTATTAAAATTATGAAATATCTAATAGATGACTTGTGGAACGGCTAGTGCGTCAATCTCGGGGGCGGCCGCCTCGTGCTGCCATTGGCTTAGTAGGCGCGGGTCCCGCAACACTCGGAATGCCCGTTCCCTTCCCCAGTCAAGCCGACGACCACCCCCACCCACCAACGGTCAGAGATGCGGAATCCACCACCTAAAGAGAAACGTGGCATCGGTTCTACCGTACATCGTGAAAGCGTGCTAGGAGACGGAGGGTAATAATGGAAATTCAACCAGTCGGTTCTTTTATTGGAGTGGTGGACCCAGACAGCGATGCCACGTGCTTAGATATTGGTGGCCAGTGGCATTTTTGGAATTGTCTATTGTACTTGATTCTCTATATATACAACGCAAAAATGCTTTTAGAAACAACTTCGGAAAAAACATTTTCATTAGTCATGTTTCTATTACTTTTTCGTCATTGTACAGCTGGACCTGGTCAGATGCTAATCAGTAGGTGAGCTCACCTGCGGTTACTCCAACGCGCCTTAAATCGACGGCAATTTCAGCAAGGTCGAACACTCTGAGGTTTCGCCTTCCGTCCGGCTTTCCTTCGCGCTTGACTTTCCAAGATCGGAGTCCCTTTCTCAAGGAGTTCTACTCTGGGTCAGTCTTCTACCGCCCTCTCTCGGATCTGGTTCGGTGTTTGTAGAAATCTTCTTTTAAAATTTTGACTGATTTCTAATTCACCATCTTCGATTCTCAAGGAATCGGTGATCGTCGAAATTTTTGAGTGATAATTTGGGACTTTGATGTTCTTTTTCCGAACCTGTTGATCTTCGTTATTTCGGTATCGGATATGAGTTGATCGGTGCAAATTGTAGAACAGTGGCAGTTCAAGCCCTAGAAACATTGTTGCATCATCCACAGTAGGAAACCGAGGTATCAAGAACTACCGGGATCTCTAAAAATCATCTTTCTTCTGGTGTCCAGTTTTGTCTTCCTAGTTGTTTTATAGTTACATTAGCAATAGTATAATCGCTACAACAACAGCTTTATAGTATTTAGACGTCCAAATCTCCGCAATTCCGTTACTAGTTTTATTTTTCCTGTTCTGGTCTCAATTCCGTTACTATTGTTTGGTCTATTTTTCACATTACTCAAATAATGGAAGGATTGGTAGTATGTGCTGAAAGTTGTTTCGCTTAGATGTCTATTCTTGTAAAACTGGATGATAATGCAGCCATGCAGGTCATATACTTCTGTATGTTCAAGTCGCATATTCCATATTTTTCATATTAGGATCTTCTTATCGATATATGAACAATAAAGAAAAATGGTCATTTCGAAACAAATCTCTGAATTGAATAATATAGTCATTTCGAAACAAATCTGTGAGTTGAATAATATTCTGTTTGTTGTTTCGTGTATGTCGTTTACAGGAAGGAGTTTGCTGCTGCAGTCTATTATTGCCCATATAGGTTTACTTTTATCTTTTAGATAAACTAGAAATAAGTCTATATTATTTATTTAGGAATTTCAAATCCGCCCAGGAGATAGTTCATTAAAATTCTGTGAATCTTTTGATTTCATTGTCTTTTAAAGAGTTAGTAATTTGTATGGTAAAGCAACATCATATGCATTATTGTGAATAATACTTTTGATTTGATTGGTATAAGGAAATTGGAGGATCTTGTACCTTTATTTTTTTTGCAAAATTAAACAATATTGTTCAACCATCAGAGAAAAAAAAAATTATAATTTTTTAACTACCTTAGTAGTTGTTCACTTGCAGCTGTGGCTATTTACTGTGGTTGTCGCCAAGTACAATATTACAGTTTCTATTAAATATTTTATTTAGCTTATTTTTTGGAATATTTTCACATTTGTTTTCAATAATGTTGCAAGCTAGATTGCTGCATTATCTAATACACTCATTTTGATTAATCCTGTTGCATTTTATTCCCTTCATACTTTGCCAACATAAATGATATACTTCCAAATCCAGCCTATATGCATTCTGGTGACTTTTGTTTATTTTACAAACTTAATGAATAATGTTTACTGGATTTTTTTTTTTCTTTTGTAAACAGGTTTTCTTAGTTACAACTTACAAGTCTGGTGGCATCATCGTGAGCGCTCTTTAAAAACATAAAATGTCATGCTTTGGATGTTGCGAAGAGAATGATATTAATCGAACTGCTGCCAGTGGTGGTCCTTATGTTGCAAGCCATTCAGCTGGTAAGGATACCTAAAATGGCCACTGGAGTTTTTTTTTTTTTGCTTCGAGTATTATTCCAAATTAAGTCTTCTTCCATTTCAACTGGATGACTAAATCTATTTTAGAGGTATCATTAGCATTTTTTCAGTTCTAATGAATATGGATACCTATTTTGCAGGAAATGATGGAGCTTATCTCTCTGCTAATACTCCTTCTAAGGGTGCCCAAACTGTTAAACCACAACCTATTGCAGTCCCAGCTATTCCTGTTGATGAGATAAGGGAGATCACAAAAAATTTTGGTGATGAAGCTTTGATTGGGGAGGGTTCATTCGGTAGAGTGTATTTTGGTGTCCTAAAGAATGAGAGAAGCACAGCTGTAAAAAAATTAGATTCAAGCAAGCAGCCAGACCAAGAGTTTTTGGCGCAGGTTTTAGTCATACTTAGTCTAACCTTATTAGTTGGGTGTCATGCTCATATGAACAAGTTTACAGGTTTCCATGGTGTCACGGCTGAAGCATGAGAATGTCGTGGAGTTGGTTGGTTACAGTGTTGAAGGAAATCTCCGTCTGTTAGCATATGAATTTGCTACAATGGGGTCTCTTCATGACATTCTTCATGGTATGAACTTTTCTTAGGCAAACTTATCCATTATTGAAACCATGTTATTACAATGGCACATTGATTAAAATAAAGTAGTAGAAAACATATACAAACAATATATGATTGATCACTTGACTGCATAGTTTATATAAAGGACACAGACACATGTGGACACATGTGTCACCAAAATATTTAAACCACTCAACTGCATATTTTATATAAGGAACACAGATACATGTGGACATCTATGGCGTCAAAATTTTAAAGTTAATTATGTTGATGAGAGTATGTGGCAATGTGTATGAAAATATTTAAGTGTACATCAGTTGCAAAAACATATCCTATAATAAAACGTAAGTAATCCGTTTAAAAAAAAAAAAATCACATCTACCACCCTTATATTATTTTAATCAAGCAAAGTAAACTAGAAATTTTCACATATGTCACGTAGCACACCAAAAATCAACATACTGTCTCAGGCAGTTTAAGATTCCCCTTTTCCATTAAGGAGAGCCTCATCCTTTGCCTTTGACAATTGTCATTTGACAACTTGTAATTTTTGCAATGGATCTTAAGCCATACTATTTTGTTATGGATAAGGAGAGCCTCATCCATAACAATGTTTAATAAAAAGTGAGCCTAAGTTCATCAATTAAACAGAGGGAACCATGTGGTGTTCTTTCCTTTGTATGCTTACTACAGGTAAATGTTCAGCTTAAGTTAATATCAGGGATTGAAGATAAGTGGCTGCTAAGTTGCTTTTTCATTGGAGCAGGACTGCTGACTTTTATCTATATTTCTCGCCAACATGTACAACCTGTGAAGTACAAAGAAATGTGTTCATTAAAGAATTTAGTAGAATTATGCAAGGAACACAGAAAACTATAATTAATTATATGTTATTCTGAATTTGTTTTCTAATCTCCTAGTACAATCATCTCATGATCATTCCAACTGTTGAAGATGTTTATCATTTATACCTCAAATTAGATCCTCCTTTCTCCCTGTGATAGATACTAAAACATTTATATTTATTTTACACCTGAACTAAAAGATAAAATAGATTCGTAGAGTGAAGCAATAGATGAGATTTTATCATCTTTATGTTGATGCTCTGTACTATGATTTCATCTATCAAGCTTGCCTAGAGAGTTCTAAAGTGACAATGGATTCAGAAGATTAACACTTCTTCAAATAATTTATTTAAAAAGTAGCAAGCAGTGATGTCTATAATTATGCACAGGACGAAAAGGAGTTAAAGGAGCACAACCAGGCCCAGTGTTGTCATGGCTTCAAAGAGTTAAAATTGCTGTCGGAGCAGCAAAAGGATTGGAATACCTGCATGAGAAAGCCCAGCCTCATATCATTCATCGTGATATAAAATCGAGTAATGTTTTACTCTTTGATGATGATGTTGCAAAAATAGCTGATTTTGACCTATCAAATCAAGCTCCTGACATGGCTGCTAGACTTCATTCTACCAGAGTTCTGGGAACTTTTGGATATCATGCACCAGAGTAAGTTATTGTTAACTTATCCTGCCAATTTAGCACTAGAACCATTGTGCACCTGCATTGTATTTGTTTTACATGCAATATGACTTGAGCTTTTTGTTGGAGGGTGCAGGTATGCAATGACTGGCCAACTTAGCTCTAAAAGTGACGTATACAGTTTTGGTGTTGTTCTATTAGAGCTCTTGACTGGTCGTAAACCTGTGGATCATACATTACCAAGAGGACAACAAAGTCTTGTCACTTGGGTAAAGTGATTAGCCCTTTGACTTATTTCACTTTAATCAGTTGGAGTGATGATGTTGTTTGTAGCATCATAAAGACATGGCAACAACATTTTGCAGCTTACCTTTTTTTGGAATATTGAAAATATACAGGCAACACCAAGGCTCAGCGAAGACAAAGTAAGGCAATGCATTGACTCAAGGCTAAATGGAGAGTATCCACCCAAAGCAGTTGCCAAGGTAACCATCCTATACTCCATTAGTGATCTGGTCAAATTGTGAGTTCTTTCAATCTCAACCTGAGTCCAATTTTCACATTAGGTCTTGTTTTCTAGAAAGCTTGGTAATCTAGAGCTAGTTTTGTGTCTGTAGGTGAGCTCAAAATTGAAGTAAAGAATTAAAAATTTCATTCATAACCTTATCAAATATGTAATGTAAACCTTTCTATAAACTAGTAAATCTAGGTCTTAGAACTTGTTCATGGATGTATTCCCATTGATAATATATCAATGATAATTCCAAATTTGATAAGAAAAAAAATCTAGTTTAACTTTTTGCTAATGATATGAAAATGTACGCTATTTAACCCACTGTCTTAGGTATATGTATATTTAATTTTTTATAATATATCTTCAATTGCATTTTTAAACGACCCTGTATAAGTACTAAATTATAGATAATCCATCAAAAAAATGATCGAAATTTATTCATGCCTCTATATAGCATACGGCATAAAATACTAAATCAAACAATAGGAGCTTGTAGGTGGATATAAAACACTGTTGGGAATGCATGAGTTTCAAGGCTTAAAAAACACATGAAAGCAGGCAATAAACAATTGAGTTACTCCATAATCCATATATAGTATGTTGTGCGTATATGGCCCTCTTTTTTAGAAAAGAAATAGTTTTAATTTTATATTTATAGTTATATTAGCAATAATGCATCATGTATCTAAAAATATTTTTATACATAAATTACATATTATATAAAGACAATCTACCTAATTTATTAATGAAAATAAAATTTTATTATTTACTCGACAATCGAATGAATTTCCTAAGAAAATCATAATTCTGTACAAAAATGAATCTAATCAAATACCTTTAATATAAAACATAATATTCAAATATCCATGTTAACCAACTAACACAACCTATAGTTAAGAAATATGTATATGTTCATGCTTTCATCAAGAAGGTAAAAATGGTCATGTCATATGTCTGTGTGTTGTAATCATCAGGAAGGTAAAACAAATTTATTGACAACTACTTCAGAAACAATTGTTTGTTTATAAAGCTATTTTTTAGAAAATGGTATTTTAACCCATCTCACCTACATCCATATGCATTTTATAAACCTCAGCTGAATTTTTAGGCCAAACAACTTTTTAGCAATTGATATGATGGGGGCTAACCTGATTATGGTAGCAAAAGGTAGAATCCGCCACCCCAGCGGCCACCATATGTGAGGAGGTAAATTGGGAAGCTGTAGAAGGGCTTTTTTCCTCAGCTTTGCCGAGAGGGGCCTGATTATGCTTCTATCTTTGTCGTCTGCAATTAATAATCTTTGTAACTTTTAACCATCTTCTAAGATTCCAGTTGCTTTCTTCTCAGATTCGTTTGGCATTGGGATCTTGTTTGTGTCATAAGGTTTGATAGGAAATATGCATAATTTATATTTAGTTATCATAGATACTTGACAGATGATTCAATAGGTCTAACTAAATTTTAAAGCTACTGTGTAAACGTAATACAATTAACTTTAAAGTTGAATATTAAGAGTGATATAGTTAAGAGTTCTACTAAGGGCTAGGATTCATATAGTCAATTTTAAAATGTAGTAGATTCTAAATAATCGTGACTAATACGACGAAATAATACAATGATGATATCTTAATTTTGTTCAACAGTTTGCTGCTGTGGCTGCATTGTGCGTGCAATATGAAGCTGATTTTCGGCCAAACATGAGCATTGTCGTTAAAGCTCTACAGCCGCTGCTGAATACTCGGTCTGGCCACCCCGGTGAAGGCCCTGGAATGTGAACCCTGATCTGATTGATTGGCCTCGAATTATGTGTGCAGAGTTAAGTGCAGCCCTAACCTGTAGATTATATATATCACCATTGGTTTCAATGATCAATTATTTCAAACCTCTGCCCTCTAGCTTTGAATATCCTTTGAATTCAAACTTGCCTCAATATGGTAAAGATTGTTTCACAACTTGTATCTTGCCTTCTTTGTTCTGAATGCATTTGTAAAATGCGATTTGATTTTGAAGAAATTAGGAATTGGTGGAAAACAAACTCATGGATTTCTTCATTCGAAATGTTAATCGCAACAGACAAAAATATAATTCACAAGTCACTATGATTCTTATTAAGGCTTAGTTGATAAGTATATTAGATAATGACTGTACTTAGTTGTTTTAAATTTGATAGGGGATTTTATCACCTTTGCAGATCTCTACTCAGACACCTGCTAATTTAACGTGTAAATATGATTGCTATACATATTTTCAACTTTTACCATGTAAACGACTACATGACACACTTTCCTAGAACAATCTTAAAACTATCTATCGCTCGCTGGACAACAACTTTGTGAAAACAAAAGAAAATAAACACAGGTAAAGTAGATGCCCTCTAAAGTCTAATCAGCATATCATTAAAATATAATTAATATATGTTGAGCATCGTCTGCACTTTAGTTGTGCCTCGTATCATTTTTCTGCTCGTCTCTTGCTCCTTTGGATATCGAATCAGGAATGGGATTTATCGAGTCCCCTCAGGATGGTCTAATGCCTCCCTCGCCAGTTACTATTCCAAGTGCTAGTAGCTACTCGTGATTTACCTCCTCTGTATTGACTCTGGAACGGATTGGCGGGGGTGCTGGGGGCGAGCGAAATCGCCTTTTGCCACCGGGATTGGGATTTATCGAATCTTCCATTTTTCTGCCCGTGTCTTTGCTCCTTTGAATTTCGAATCAGGATTGGGATTTATCGAATCTTCCGGTTTTGTTTCAGTATCTCTTTTCCCAATTCGACTGTGCACTTTTTGGTCCTGAAAAATGAATTTTGTTAGATACGAAGTGCCTACAACGGCATGCACAGTCCAAGATCACAAAAGGTAATGAAAAGAGAGGTTTCTCACAAACAATGTTACTCAAACTCATACTAGTATCATAGATAGTTGTAGATCCAAGTGCTTGTTACTATCTTTATAGAAATTTCTATCTTGAACTATCACAGCATCTTGTTGGATCGAGTATAAGTACTTGTTGCTTCATCCATAAGCAGTTTTAGACTAGTGATTTCCATAACCCAGATTTTATATGCTGTTAATTGTTATCTTCCAGTATGTCGGTCTCTTCTCTGAATCAAGTTCAACACACCTCAATGCCTGCTAAAAGAGCTTTTTTCATAGCCTTAGAAGTTGGCCTAATCACTATTGTTGGATCTACCACTTCTTCAGAACGGAGGTTGGCAATCATCCATTTAAGTCAGTCAACAAGATTTACCTGACCTACGATCATAACAGGAAAATATATTAGTCAGATGTGGAAGGTTCGAGAATTTGCTGAACTAGCATGCTTCTTTTTTTTTTTTTTTAATACATAGCAACTCATATTATGTTCAACTCGTTCACAATTATCATATCAATACAGGTGACAGATATTGAAGATCAAGCTCAAAGTTGAAAGTTGATGCAGTGAGATTCTTAATGTGGATTAACATATGATAGTCCTCACGGGTTGGGTAGAGGGTGACAAATTTACTATAATAGGGTAAGAGAGGAAAAAAAATCCCTCCCACCCCTCGTCAACTTGTCGGTCAGCTATAAGATGACCTCATAATTTACCTCCCACGACATAACCTGGGAACGCACTGTGAGAGACGCATGGGGTGAACTTAATTACCTTATGCTACAATTAACATATGATAACAATTAACTGTACTCAAAGTGTCAATAATACCACAAGTCCACAACTCAGGATCCATAATGTGATATGGCAAGATAATTAACATGGACAAAATTTATGTTATTGAAGTTTCCTTCCAATGCTTTACAAGTAGATCAAAATGATTTTTCCTAAGATTTTGTGTGATTGAATCACAATTTTATACTATATTACAGACATAAAATTCCCGTCAGAAATAGGAAGACTTGTTATTGAACGTCTCCAGATGGCAAAAACTGAAACAATGAGAATCTTTGAGATATACTACCATAGGAAAAGTAAATCTGGCAGTGTTTATTAAATTTACCAGATCTGAAAAGCTTTATTTCAAGTTGAACAAGTGCATGAAAATATGATATATCATGATTTCCTAAGAAAAATTAAGGTTAGTAGTTTCTGGGATCAGAAAACCAATTCTGAACAGGAACTAGAGTTTCATCACGTCGTGCATGCCGTTTAGGCAGCCTTCAGAATCTTGGAAAACAGAGTTGAGGGCCTTGAGGCCTATGATTGGCACCGCACAATACATTCATTCTATTTGGCTTGCGTGGAAAAGAAAAGGTTTAACGCAACCAGATAGTAGTTATTGAAATCGTTCAGAAAATATTTCAAGTTTACATATGCACAGCTGAATGATGCTGTTTTGGATTGCTTATTTAAAGATAAAATATTATTACTGACTAAGATCAGTACTCTACCTCATCAGGTGGATGTTGATAGTCAATTGGGTCCCTCCCAATAATGGCCTCCAGGAGAAGAACACCAAAACTGTATCCAGCCTGATTAATCAATAGTAATACTATGTAGCTGTTACAACGTGTAATGCTTAATACAATACTATAATACTATTGTAATGTTGTAGTAATTATGTAACTACTACAACTGTTACAAAGTGATTTTGATTAATTTAAAATGATTTTGATGAAATTTAAACAATTTTGATGTAAAGAGTATTTTGATTAATAGTGTTCTAAATTTTGATTAAACAACTTAGAGTATTTTGTAAAAAATCATGTTATGGGTTTAGCGATATCCTAGGGGGGAGTAGGTTATCAAAATAAGGGTATCAAATCCTTATTTTGATTCCTATATCTGTTTATTTTCCGTTACCAAGCATTAAGAATGAGTATGAAATAAATTTCATACTCATTCCTACCTTCTAATCCCGCGTACCAAGCACCCCCTTAGAGTTTAGAATTTTAACTACAACGTTAACAATTACTTGGTGGCTACTATAATGTAAAAAATAACCTATTTCACACAAAAATAATAAAGTTTGAACTCATCTTAAACATGATATAACAACTATTAAATAGTCTCTACACTTATAACAATTATTTAATAGCTTCTACGTATTATAATAACTACTTAATAACTTTTACATACTGTAACAATTAATTTAAAAGCTACTACAATAAAGGATAAAGAATATTTTCAAAATAAAATTATTAATGAAGCATCCTTTTGATTTTATTTTTTTTAAAAGGACACTCTTAATTTTTACCCAAGAATTAATAATTATCATTATGATAAAAAAAATAACAATATAAAAATAGTATAATAATTAATAACAACAATACACAAGACGTGAGTGATTCCATCAATAGAACCACACGAGAGAATTAAATAGACCATTCCATAGCTTTGATATAAAGTCAGTATATGTTTTGTAATATGAAAACCGAACTGACATTCATTTACAAAGGCAGGCATCGACAAAACAGTTCTTGCTCTATCTCTTTGCAAAAACAACAAGGACCAGCATAGACATGGAAGCAATGACCTTAAACCCTTGACTCTCCCAGAAATTCACTCTATCACCACAATTCGAACAGTTTTGTTGCCGCGAAGCCAATTGATCCTTCAACTCCTTGATCGCCTTGTCTCTTTTCTCACCCATCTGTTACATGAACAAAGGCATGTGTTTAAGATTACATCATTGTCAAAAGGTTCCAAAGATACATGAGCTTTGAGGGAACTTAAGTTAATTAACAATGCATTTTTAAATTATGACCAAAAGTATAGTTTAAATATACTTTTGATGCACTATATTAAACATAAGCTAATCTGACAGCTTATATAGATTTAAATTCTATTCGTGGAATAATCTTCCCCTGAACTATATTAAGTTAATATTGTAAATTATATTTGTTTTATTCTACTATACTATGGGAGACAGGTTCCACTATGTGGATTCCACCATCTGTAAGTGTGATTTAATGTATATACACAATGGTGTTAGAGAATAGCACTAGTGATCTAAACAAAAAGAGAATCATATAGTTGCACACATGCAAAGGTTTGAACCTCATTGTGTCAAAGTTACAATACCAAATGAGATGACTTCGATTACATGTCAGCGCCAACTGATGTTGATAAGCATACAATTGTATTACTTAACAAGTAGACAATTATGCACCAAGGTATAAAGTTGAATTTTAGGTTGTGGTTTCAGTGCTTGGTTAGAAGAATATGATTTTATGTTGAGCAGCATACCATGCCAATGTGAGGTGGACTTGATTGGCATTCATCGGGACAATTGATCGAAGAAGGAAAGACAGGGAAGAAGAAGAAGAAGACATGTCAAAGCTACAATTCATCAACCTAGAGGTGTAGTTATTAGTATAAACCCAATGCTAATATTTTATAGGAGAAATTTCATATTCACCCATTCAAAGTGGTACAAAACATTACTTTAAAATTATGGAGATAACTAGATAGTATAATGAAAGATAAGACCTGCTCCAACACAAACATTCATAGTTCAGTATAAACAAATGTAGAAAAATACAACCAAACTACTTGAATTTCCCCCAAACAAGTTACCTTCTGGAACTTCCTCATCTGGGATCGTGCTTCTTGAAGACAGAATTCAAGTTTCATTATCCTCTTCTTCAGCTCCTCATCAATCATACGCTGTTGCTCTAGCTGTAATACATGTACTAAATAAGCAAAAGAAAAAGAAAAACATAATGTTGTTGAAACTCAGATTTGCAATCAGATGAAGACTAACCTGCACTTGTAATTCCTCAGTTAGTTGTTTCCAGTGTGTAGACAACACTCTAATCTCATCTCTCAACCTGGCAATTTCTTCATCTTTTGCAGTCAGCTGCTTAGTGATGTTCTCAATGTTCTTTGGGGAAACTTCAGCCAAAATCTTCCTTAGTTCACAGTCTTTTTTAGCTCCAGCCATTTCAACTGCATCCATTATCTCTTTCTCAATTCTCAATACTTCCTCCCTTAGCTGCCTTTGTGAGGATTCTCTTGATTTGAGATCCTTTTGCAGAAAATCTATCTGCTTCCCTAGTTTGTTTACTCTGTTTTCATGCACTTCTAGCATACTGTTTTTTTCATCAAGCTCTCTTAACAAATCCAAGCACTGAGATTGAGCTGACTGAGCTGATGCAGCACTGCCCTCAGCAGTTGCTTGAGTAATTGCCAGTTGAGATTTAAGAACATCTAGCTCCTTCGTGTACTATATGACATGAAGCAAGTTAAAGATATTTTTGCGAACAAATACTTATACTGCCAATGTAAATTATACAGAATGAAATCTTTTTAAACTCATGTTATATGGTGGTTGGCAGTGTGGAATATATGTTCCAGACTTTAACATGCAGTCATTATTTAACAACATTATTCAAGATTGAGAAGATAACACTGTTTTGACACTTAATTAGGTAACAAGCATTTATCGCCTGTAGAAGAAAACCTGAATTTATCTAAAACTAAAAATAACACTTAAATATTCATTCAACACTATTCAAACGGCATTAGTTATTGGAAGACTATTTTCTGGGAAGAATCTGCATTTAAGCTGCTAACAAGCCTCTTCTAATTTGGTATAAAACACAGGAAAGTTAATTCTAGGAAAGTATTCCCTGGAAGATAAAACTTTTCAAAATTGTTAATTTGATAACTTACTGATGCATAATTATTAGACCATGAGAGTCATGATTTCATTAAATCCCATGGTGTGTGAAAACACTATAGATTTAACTCATTACAAAAAAAATCTATCTCCATACAGAAACAGTACACTTATGGCCACATTCTCCAAATAATCCATCACCTACCCAACATACAAGAATATGGCTGTACAAGCAAATTAGGCATCTTCATTGAGTGATATCTTGTTAAACTGTACACAAAACTGCGAATATCGCTAGTAAACCACTGAATTTGAAGTTTCTAATTCAAACAAGGTCAAATTTCTAAGTGATTAAGAAAACAAAGTTTCCTACTAAAGTTTAGGGTCTTAACATGGAACTGCACAAAAAACTTGCTTACTTATAAATGGAACTTTGTGTATGTATGTACATAATATATTTAATCAGACAGGACCAACGTTTAATGTACAAGAAAGAAAATAGAAAACATAAAACCATGGCAAATAGAAAAAGAAACCCCTAGCATTTGTACCTGCTGAGTTGTATTCAAGGTTGCATTGAGCTTTTCGTCCTTCTCTTGAAGGTACATCTGCAACCGGCCTATCTCTTCTTCCATGCTCCTTGCCTTAGTCTCTGCTACCTGTCAAAGACTTCACAACTTCATTCTCATTGACATACCAACCACACTACCTTGGCATCCACCAATCCGACTCTACAAAACCAGAACCAAAAGCTACCTTTCTCGTGTGTGCCTCTTTTGCAAAAGACTGCTCCTGCAAGACCAAGCGGCGTCGCGCATCTTTCAGCTCCGCCGCTAATGTAACTACGTTCTTCTTAAAGATCAACTTTTTCTCTGTTAGATCCTTGAGAAGTGGATCCACCTCTATCGATGAAGAGGAGATCAAAGGGTCGATTGTCTCCGCCACGGACATCAGCAAATCACCAGTCTAGCATGTAAATAAATGGGTACAAATACTATGGCAGGTGTCTTCAAACTAGAATTTCCCTTCCCCTGCAAGATGATTCAGGCAACAAGTGGATACAGTTTCCTCAAATCTGATGGAAATTCAAAGAGACAGCTACTGGTCTTTGGTCCCGTTTCAGAACTCAAGGTGAAAATGGAACCGTTTACATTTAAATCCCAAGTGACACCAAAAGCCAAAATAGTAATATTCACTGTGACATTAAAATAGAGAGGAATTTTCCAAGAAAAAAAAGTCATTTTTCGTGGACATCTCAAAAACTACAAGGTAACCACGAAAGATACAGCTATTATGAAAAGTAAAGCTATTATTTCATGATGAACTTCCCCAGCTTGAAGAAAGAAAGTAAATCTACAGTGACCCAAGCCATCCCAATTTTCAAACACACAAATCACGAGAAGAGAGTTCCCTTACTGCAGTGGCGTCCACCCAGACCGCAAAAAACTGAAACGACGCTTCGATGCCAAAGATTTCTCTC
>JBAMIE010000098.1:9297818-9311063 GCA_037177295.1 Kaempferia parviflora
TATTTAATTTTATCCTAAAATTTAGGAAACTAAGTCTTGTTAGTTATTTTATCCTAAATTTTAGGAAACTAAGTCAACTTGGTTTTTTTTTTCGTTTAGATTTTTGAGGGTTTTGAGAGCTATATAAACTCATGCTTAGATGATGTTTAGGGACAAGTTATTTTGATATTGAATCAATTGGTTTCGCTTAAGCCACGTTACGGCTACATCTTTTTTTACTTACGCTCTTGATTTCATAATATATTTAAGCCTAATTTAGGATATTCCTATTTTTGTGTTGTTTCTCTCTTGTTTCCTTCTTAATCCCTCTACAACTTTACGCCCCAGAATAATATATCCTATTCTGCCCGACGTCAGAGGTTGATTTGCAAGAATATGTGTGGAGATTGATCTCACTAAGCCTGTGGTGGGGAAGATATGGCCGAAGGGTCATTGGTACAAAGTACTATACATGAGGGTCTTCATCTTATTTGTGTAGGGTGTGGGTGGCTACGGTCATCTAGCTAGAAATTGCCGGGTGAAAAAACCGCCCTCGAAGGAGATGGAGAAAGTTCCGGAGACGACTAACTTACAAATTGTTGTTGCTAGTGAACCAGTTAAGGAAGTTGCTACAAACGTGGAGAGAATTCTGAGATTGGAGGTTACCTGAATTTGCTCATAAAAGGAGGATGAAGAGATTCATAGGGAATGGATGATAGTTTCCCAAAATAAACGCTCAGCTTTAATTTAAATGGGAACAATAAAAAAAAGTATCTTACTATATGAGGGAACAAATATGAGGAGCTTTTAAAATTTTACAATTTGACGTTCATGATTATGGGAAGGAATCCCTGGATCTTTTCAAGCAAGTTAATAAGTCAATATGTTCTAATCAGGCCACAAGCTGTTAATAGGGACCCGAAAATTTGAAACAAAATTAAAAAGAGGAGACATGATACAAGATCTTTCTTGGTGGGTCAATTAGTAACTAATGCAGTTAAGGCACGCTACACTTAACAAAATTCTCACGTACCTCTCAGTACTATGGTCCTTTAATAAGGATGGGCCCATAAAATAAAGGATGGGGTTATTAAAGCATTCATATCAGTTTCTCTAAAATTTTTCTAAAATTTAGGATAAATTATACACTTTATTAAATTTAAACATCACTTTTTACTCTACATCAACTATCCTAAAATTTTTATTATCTTTATTATTTTATTATTTTCTTCTCTCTTTTATTTTTTTATTATTATATTTGTGGAATGAGTGGAAGGAGAGATTGAGTGGAAGGAGAGATATTGAAAAAATATTATTTTATTTTTAGGGTAAGTATTTCATTTCTTAAATTTAAAGAATCACTATTCATAAAATCTAAATTTAGAGAATTGATAAATTAGCTGATGTAAATATTTTTTAACTACACTATCTAAAATTTAGAGTAAAATCTTTAGATAGGGTAGCTGATGTGGATGCTCTTAATCCTCCTCATGCACAACAAGAGTTGATCGTTCTCTCTCCAACGGTAATGAATATTGAGCAGTTTGACCCCCACCAATTCTGATTTATTGATGACGATCATACACCGTACCTGATCTTGGTTCATCTTATCCTATGAAGATCTGCGGGCGAGCGATTCGCCTTTTATCACATCTTATCCTATGAAGATAAATGACAACACTACTGAGTCTAGCAAAGAGTATGTTGAGGAATCTCATAAGGTTTGCAAGGTGGAGATGGATTGAGCAGTTTGACCCCCACCAATTCTGATTTATTGATGACGATCATACACCTGATCTTGGTTCATCTTATCCTATGAAGATAAATGACAACACTACTGAGTCTAGCAAAGGGTATGTTGAGGAATCTCATAAGGTTTGCAAGGTGGAGATGGATGTCTCCCAGGCCCTGACCTTTTTTTGACCTCTTTGGATATTGAATTTATTGATGGTATTTATTACTTGATTTTTATTCCTAATCTTATTTGTATAAATTCAATGATAGAATTTAAAGATATTACTATTCTCTCTTGGAATATAAGGGGAGCTTACAATGTCAAGGCCAGAAGACAAATCAAAGAGGTTATTCGAAAATGTCATCCTATATTTATTTTGCTTACAGAGACATAAATTCAATTAAAAGGACTAAAGGTTTCTGGAATAATATTAATTACAAGTCAGTAGCTATTGTTGAAGCTCGAGGCAAGCTGGCGGTCTCTGGATTTTAGCTCAAAATTCGATCGACTATGTGGTGATAATCATAGACATCTCTCCTTATTCTGTGACTTTTAACATTGCTGTTGGTATTAAAAAGTGGGTCTGAACAGGTGTATATGCGAGTCTCGTTCCTTCTAATTGTATTGCTTTTTAGCAGTACATTTGTAACCAGAGTTTGGATATTCATTCTCCTTGGGCACTTTTGGGAGATTTTAACGAAATTCTGGTTCATAGGATCAAGGCACAAATCGAGAGCCGATGCCTTTGCGAATGTTTTGAAGCATTGTAACCTTGTTGATATGCACACTATCAGAGGTAGATTTACTTGGCACAGGGATTGTATAGGGAATAGAAGAATTTCTATAAAAAACTTGATAGAGGATCAGCTAATGTTCAGTCGCGTCTAGCCTTTCCTGAAGCTGTTATCGAGGTTTTTAGCAGGGTCTACTCAGATCATAATCCCATTCTCCTTTGCTTAGGAGGCTTGCCTCAAGCTCGAGGCCCTACAGCCTTCAGGTTTAAAGCTATATAGATTATGCATAGTGATTATCAACGTGTAGTGGAAGAAGCCTAATCTGACAGGAAAGGAAACCCACAACTACCTTATAGAAAGTTAAAGAAAAATCTATTAAGTTTAATCATGAGATCTTCAAAAATATTTTTTAAAAGAAGGGAGATATTGAGGTCAGATTAAAGGGGATCCAAAAGAAGTTAGAAAGGGTAGATTCGTTTGGTCTAGTTCATCTTGAACAAGCTATTCAGTATGAATATAATCAAGTGTTATTTCAGGAAGAGCTTCATTGGTTCCAGAAGTCTAGAGAATTGTAAGTTAAATTTGGTGACAGAAATACTACCTTCTTCCATGCACAAACAGTCATAAGGAAAAAATGTAATAAAATTCATGCTCTTGAGCTCCCTAATGCATTTGGTGTTCAGATGAAACTATTCTTCAAGAGGATGCCCTCAAATTTTTTAAATATTTGTTCTGCTCTTCCTATCAAGGTAATCATCAACAGTTTATTATCCATAATATACCTTCACTTGATGAGCATAATAAAACTGTGCTTACAGATCTTTGTTTGTAAGGAGGAAGTATCAAGGGCGTTAAACTCTATATATGAAGCCTTACAAAGCACCGAGGCCAGATGAATTTCAATGTATCTTCTTCAAACAATACTGACATATTATGAGAGATAATCTTTGGAAGCTTGTAAAGGATGTCTTTGCTACTGGTACCTTTGACCTAGCAATTGCAGAAACTCTTATTGCACTTATCCCTAAAGTTGATAACCTAGGTAATTTTAAAGAATTCCACACCATTAGCTTGTGCAATATAATGTAATTTATAAAATTATTACCAAGGTAATTATTATGAGATTGAGGTTCCTTCTCGATGATATTATTGACCCTTTTCAAAATAGTTTTCTTCCTGGGATGGGTACTTTAGATAATGCTATTATGCTCCAAGAAATTGCTCACAATATGCATGAATCTAAGAAGAAAAAAGGTGATGTTGAAAAGGCTTATGATCATGTGGATTGGGGTTATTTGGAATCGTGTTTAAAAGATTTTGGCTTCTCTCCCATAACAGTCAAATTATCATGCAATTTGTTTCATCTTCTTCTTTGTCCATTTTATGGAATGGAAAAAGGACTTCCAAATATCTCACCTATAAGAGGGCTTAGATAAGGGGACCCTCTTTCTCCCAACCTTTTTGTAATTTGTACGGAGAAGCTATCATTGACTATTAATGTTGCATCTCCTGTTCCTCAAGTAAGGCTGGGCAATTGATTCAAAATTGAATCGACCAAATTGATTTAAACAAAATTGATCAAACTAAACTTTTTTTTTAACTAACCGAACTTACCGAACTTTTTAACAAAAAAACAAATAAATTAAACTAAACAGATAAAATATTAGTTAATTCAATTTTCAATCGATTTAATCAAACTTTTCAACAATTATATATTTCTATCTGATTTTAACTTTTTATTCGGTTAATTCAGGATTATAGACTTAGGATTTCTCAGTTTAGGAAATATTTAAGGTTCGACTTATTTATTTTATTTAGTTTAACTGAATTAGAAGTTTTCAAATTGAAACCGAACTAAATTAACAGTAATAATCAAATATTTTTAAAAAGAAAAACTAAATTTTAGAAATAACCTAACCGAACTTTTAAATTTGGTCGGATCGATCAGGTAATTTGGTATAATTGAAATTTTGCTCGCCCCTATCTCCGAGTTTATATATGCGGATGGATAGATGTTTTCACTCCTACAGAGGTCATTTGCAGCAATTTTCTACTTCACCTCCTAGTCTCTTTGCGACAGTTTGTTTTACCCAATACATTGATATCTCTCTCTCCATATAGACCGAAATGTTTTGTCTCTTGTATTGATTATTGTTTTCATCATCTGATTCCTCTTTATCATTTGCATAAATCTATATTTTCAACGCTACTTCTCTTTGCGACAGTTTGTTTTACCCAATACATATCTCTCTTCATATAGACCGAAATGTTTTGTCTCTTAGCTTGTACTTAGTTTGATTATTGTTTTCATCATCTGACTCCTCTTTATCATTTGCATAAATCTATATTTTCAACGCTCCGTTACTCTTAGATTTTCTGTTTAATATTTAAAATCTATATTTTGAAGTTACGATGGAAGGATATAAATATAAGAACTAGTTATTGGAATATGCACAAACGATTCCTCTGTTGATATATAGTACGGTCAATTGAGGTTTTATTTCTGTACTAAAGTATCAACTATAATTTTTCGATTTACCTTTTCATAGATAATTGTGTAGCCAACCGTCAGATTGTTAGGGTGACCGATTACACTTTTTCTACTACTAAATTACCAAACTAGTATTATTTTGGATGAATTGGAATGCAAAGCTGAACCTTCCCCAATTTAAAAAAAAAAACTGAACAACACGTAACTAAAAGTGCCCTGATTAAAAACTACATCAAAAATAATTCCATATCTGTTATTCCTCAACTAGCCACTGACTCTTCCTGTACCTCCCTTCAACTTATCGCACCCTGTAAATACGATTTATTGTTCATTTTAATTTGTCAGATAAATATAATTTTATTTTACAAGCTCAAATCTAAACTGATATCTTTTTAGTACTTGCTTACACATTGGATTGAAGGAAGGCCTTTGCTGAAGCTACGCTAAGGCTGCCAACTTCTGGCTGTGGAATCAAGGACAGAAGCAGAGTGCAGGCACCATGGCGTGTGGCTGCTTCTCTTCATGACTGCTAACATTCGCTGTTCTTGGAGCACCAATAGCAGCCACAATCTTTGGCCCCCCTTCAAAGGTATATATGACGAAACTATAAAGGAAGCTAAAATATGTCGAATGATCCTTGGTCGCTGCTTGTAAGTTGTAATGCAAAGGACGGAATAGCTTTACTGGTTCTGTTAATTAAGTTTTTGCTGTGCATGGCCGACCAAGAACAACGTGAACTGCACATCAGTAAGATTGCCTCAATATTCTACGAAATGACCCAGGGTTAAACAACCCAACGGCCAATGCGAATAATGCCACAGTCATGATCTTCCTCTCCTACGAGACCCCTGACCACGATGATCAGGTCCATACCTCGAAAGCAAATAAAGGCGATGCCTTCCCATACATTATTCTCACATGATCACGTTATCTGAAACCCACCTTTAGCTTTGAGCAGTAGGAATTCGATTCTTTTTCTATATAAACCCTGTTCCATCTTTTATTTCTCCAGGAGCTGTTTTGCCCCTGCAAGCATGGGACGTCCAATACTTGTAAGATCAGTAAGATTGCTGAGGTACATCTTCTGTCCAGTTTCACTGCATTTTAACAAGAAAAAACCAAGAACTGAAGGAATTGCAGTGTTGACAGGGGGGTGAGAAACGGGCATGCAGCTCCTGCACATGGCTGCATGGGTCGAGTAAAGAAACAGCAACGTGGGGCGGCGGCTGATGGAGAAGGTTGCTGGGTTCCTCACCCGAGGACTGGGATATATTACCCTAAAGGCCATGACTGGGTGATGGAAGATGTCCCAGAAGGAGCGTCCTCGTTCCCAAGGACTTACTGGCTCAGGAGGGACAGCTTTGAAGATGTTGATAAATCAGATGCATATGTCTCTGCTCGCACCAACTATGATCACCCATTCCTAGGCTTATAGTTTTTAGGTTAACTTTGTAAACCTACTACTAGTGAATAACAAGTATCCCAAGTGTCAGTCAGAATCTGATGTCTCTTAATCTCCTATGAATTTGGAAATGTTGGATTAAAGTCTCCTATAAGAATTCCAAGAGCTCTCTAAGCTCTGCTTCTAATCTGACATGTTTCACACAGGGACATAGGCATTTTTTTTCTTTTTTTTAAAGGTCTTTAACAATTTTTTTTTAATTTAAAAATGTTTCCTTTTCTTTTTCATTCGAACTTGGACCTATAACATTGTTTAAAATTAAAGGAACAATTTATGCTATATAGTTTCAATTTGATGATATTTCAAAATTTATTTCATACATAAATATAATAAAAAAAATAAATATTAAATTTTATTTGGATTAATTATAATAAACGATCCAAATTTTCAAAAAACTATATAAGAGATTATTCTTAAACATTAAAGAACAATTAATAAGTATCAAATTTTGTTATGAATGATAATGCTAAATTAAATACTATGATTAATAAAAATATAGAGTTTCAGACAACAAATATTTATCATTCAATGAAGTTTAAAAGATGGCTGCTCTGGTTGACCACATAAGTCAAGGATGGGAGACTGATTAAATAGATAACCATCTTATGACGAGGTAAAGCGTTCTTGTTCATTGTTAATTAATAATTTGCATACAAAGATAGTCACATTGTATGGATTGCTGTGAGAACCTAAGTAGTCGGCAGAGTCAAATTGTCTTAGATAGCTAGTCACAACAAGAGAATAAGAAAAAGACGAAAAATGGAAGACAAAAAACCACTCCAAAACAAAAGAATCAAAGTCAATAGTGACTTCACGAAAATTAAAAAAAAATTTAGCAATTTACTATGGGTTGTATGTATTAAAAAAACCCTAATTCTAGTTCTTATCAAGGAAGAATAAGAAAGAGTGAGGAAGAAAGATTATTAGCAAGAGAGGATAAGAGTGCTCATCGCGAGGAGAAAGGTATGAAATCATCGATGAAGAAGGAAAATGCATTGGGAAAAATTATGAGATCACATACGACTAGAATTTTTGAGAAATATTGATGAAAGGAAAGAGCTATTAGGGCATCTACAGTGAGAACTCTTTTGGAGCTCCCACCACCTACGTGGCCAATGGGAGGAAGCTCCTTCGATTAAACAAAGGAGTTGCTTCATGTTTACAGGAGCCGCTCCTTTGTTTTTCCCTTTTTTTTTTTTTAATATATATATATATATATTAAAATATTTTTTTAGTTTTTGCTTAAAAAAATGAGATGAAGGAGTTGTTGTGATTTTTTTTTTTTTTTACAGTGTAAGGATGTGTTGTATTTTTTACTTTTATATGACATGGATGTAATAATGAAAAAACTGAGCTCCTACAACTATGGATGCTTTTGAGTCTCGCATGAAATAAGACATATAATTAATAATAATAATAAAATCTTTTTCAATATTATAAGTAATGTTTTCTAACAAAAAGCTGATTTAAAAAAAAATTAAAATGTTAAAATTTATAGGTCCCAATTTGAATATTTTGTGGAAAAAAATAAAAAAAAATTTAAAATGTAAAAAATAATATGACCCAATAGGCATAGGCATAATGACCTATATTTGTTTAAGACAGTGATTTCACGTTACCTAAAATCCAATTTTCACGTCTAACTGTGGGAGATATTTGTCAGAGAAATATATTGAATTTAAATTATATAAAATTTAAATTTAAATTTATCTGTTGAGATATTATATTCTTGACTGATTAGAAGGAGAGTCTTAATCTAACGATAAAATTGTTATCTTATGATTAAGTGGTCACAGATTTGAATCTTAGAAATAACCTCTTGTAAAAAATAAGGATAAGATAGCATACAATAAATCATTCGTTGAAACCCACGTGGCAGGAATCTGGAAGACGAGGTAGCTTGATGTGGCCGATCTCATCTGCTTTGTGCTGGCGAGTTGGAAGTGCCGCCCAAGCTGTCGAGTGCTTTAGCTGGCCGAACTGTCGTGTATTGAGTTAGCTGAGTCGCTGAGCTAGCCAAGCTACCGAATACGAAGCTGGGGGAGGCTGAGTCCGAGCGGTAAAGTGAGACACCAAGATCTAGGTTGGACACAATTTCTTAAAATACATTACTTTAAGGCCATATTAAACGTCCAGAATACCACGGAACTCCGGCCCACACAACTACCAAGTACAAATGCGGTGAATCGAGTGTGTGCTCGAACACTATCACAGAAAGTTACCGAGTGAAATGCTCGACACAGAGAAGAGATTTTGGGGACGAAAGTGAATGGAATTTCTACTCACCGTATTTGTGCGTCAATTCTTTGCTTGACGTAATCTCCTGATAGAAGAACTCCGATCTTTTGAGGAAACCAAATTTCGAGGGGCGTTTCAAAAAGTTGGCAAAATTTTGGGGCAGAATAAGATATTCAGAAAAGAAAAAAGGCCAAAAAGGGGAAAGCGACGGACAGAGCTGATCTCTTACGGCTCAAAATCCACCATTTTTGCTCGGCTTCCTCGATCTGCTTACGCTTCTTCTCTTTTTCCGCTGATTTTTACCAATCGGGAATAGATTCTGATGCTGAGCGCGTCGGGATTGCTCTACAACTGGAGATCTCGCGCGGGTCGGAGCCATCCCGATCCAGACTCGTCGCTCGATCCCCTCTCCGCCGCTCCTGCCGCTGGTGGAGACGCCCATCCCCGGCACTCTCGCCGGCACACCCGTCGCCGCCGCCGCCTCGGAGATGGTCCTCAGCTCGAACCCAGACGTATCCCTCCAGCTTATCACTCCACGGTAACAATTCCCGATCCCCAATTCTTATTCGAGATCCTACCGCATATGATGCCTTGCTGGAATCGTAATTCTGTAAACTTGATGTCATGTGATTTTGGCACTGGCATACGTAGATTCAGAGGTAAATATCTCATCTGGGATCTTACAATCTCTCCTCCAACGCCCCTTGTTTTTCAAAGCTCCTCTTTTGTCGTGTCTCTATTAAACGATGCAACTTATTGCTGAAGAATGGCGACTTATGTGAGATTCTTCGATCGAAATCTTATCTAACTTATTTGAGCTTCTTGGCTGTTCATTAAATGTGAAAACTTCAATATTTTACTCTTCAGTTCCATTCCCTTTTGGCTGGGAAGAACTAATATCGCTTAACTGTCTGAGAATATTCAATAAATTGGTTAACTGGACTTGGCACAAGTATGGAATGCTTAAGCTCAAGCTACCGAACTAATTTTCTCTACTAGATTACCAAAATAATTCAAATGCATTCTTATTGGTAGATATTCACTTTTAAACTCAAGATATCATATTAGATTTGAATATTATTTTTAGGGTTTATCCATGATATATACCAATCAAATGAGTTGGTAAAAAATATCTTCTAGTTGTTCAGTCAAAGGAATTTGGTGAAGTTTAAGAGTTCCTTACTTGAGCTATCAAGTTTCATCACTTTGTTTCCTTTAGGGGTTTCAACTTGAGAATGGTCTGTAGATGATTTTGCAATACATCTCTTCCCACAAGGGCCATAATTCATTTGTTTCAAAGAATTTTCGGAAATCTACATTGTGATCAATCTGCAACTAATCTTTCCAACCTTATCTAGGAATTTGAACCAGATTGGCTAGGCAACCAAAGTGACGGCGACTCTATGATTGGCAGCAGTATCTACAGCGCATCTTTAGCAAGCACACTAGATAGGTTAAGATTGACCAGGAACGACCAACTTCCTGGTGTTGTTTTGCAGGCAAGAGCAAGGCTTCAAGAGAGACTTAGAGGCATCTCTGCGACTGGAAATAGGTTAGTAGCGCAATGTGCCATGGATGGTGCAGCAAAACTTATGCCCTTCTGATTATAACAGAAGCCTTTAAGATTTATCGACAAACCTACTTTCTAAATGGCAGTCAAACCGGCTTGACATTAGACATCACAAGGAATGAGGTTGCTATGAGTGATGAAATGGGGCTCGTGAATCATGGAGAACCAGATGCAGAGAGTCTGGTTGAATGGCTTGAATCAGGTTCATTAACACCAAACTCAAGAGCTGAAACTGATGGCTATGTGCAATATGCTAATAGGGCTCCTGGACTCAGCTCAAAGGCTTTCAGTAATCTACAGATGGAAGTTTATGTTGAGAGAGCTTTTCTCGATTGCTCCATTTGTCTGGAGAGATTTGTGGAAGGCGAAGAACTAATTCAGCTGTCTTGCAGGCACAGGTTCCATCCTGATTGTTTGGAGCCGTGGGCGAAGATATGTGGGGAGTGCCCATATTGCAGGACGACCATATGATAATGGCTGTTGCTGAGGTTTTTGGAGCTGTCATCCACGAATACTTACTTCCATTCGAGGTAATCGATTCTTTGCCTTATCCTGAAGTGGGCAAAGGAATTTATCCTGTTTCGTAGTGATAATATGGTGGTAAATTTGCAGTCACTCGACAATTAACTAGAATTTTTAGTGTTCTCAGTTTGTGTTTTTCATTTAATATCTTGAGATTTTTTCTGTTATAATAATAATAATAATAATAATAATAATAATAATACAAAGATACATTTCATTCAGACATGATTATAAAATAAAATTTTATAAAATTAAATTTATACTAGGTAGGGATGTCAATTCAGATTGGATTGGAGATTTTTTTTTAAAAAAAATCTCAATACAAATCCGACCTGAACTCAAATTAAACCCAAACTCTTAAACTTGAACCTGATCAATCAGCATTAAACCAAATAACTTGAAAATCTAATTTAAAATATTTTTTTTCTAATAATTTTTCACTTTTATCTCAATACTTTATCATTATTATACTAATAATATTGATATTAATATATATAAAATCATCTTAATTTTTAAAAGAAAACTTGATTTTACGTTAAAAAGTAACTAAATTTTAAATTCAGGTCAATCTGAATTTTACTCGACCCTATTTAAAAATTTTTAATCTGAAATCACTCCTATCCGAATTCGAACTTGAAGATTTTCAATCTAAAATTATTTGTTTTGGGTCGACTCAGATCAGGTCGTAGGGTTAGATTTATTTTTGACATCCTTAATACTAGGTATACTTGACGATGATGCGGAGTGGAGAGGAATCAACCAAGCGACTCTAAGGTCTCACCTCTATTTGTATTCACATTGAGCTTTTGTTAAGACGGCTCCTAAAATTTGAGCCGTGTATCTGTTTAGGTATACGTACTAGTTTAAGTGGGGAGATAGGACGTTCTCAACGTGGGGTAACTACTCGATTTATGTCCGACGGCAATTGCAATCCGGCGATTAAATTTATGATGGATAGCAGCGATAACATCGCTGTCTGAGGACCGGAAAGTTTGCTGTTCTGAACGTGAGTTGCTGTCCGCGTCCAGCAACAGCCACGCTTGCTGTTCAAGTTTGGAGAATACAACACCGGCAACTTTGCTGGAGAAAACAGCACCATCGGCAACCAGCAACGTTTGCTGATTGGATGTTGCTGTTCAACGTAGGCAACAGCAACGTGAATGGCTGCTCATGTTGGCAACTCTCAGAAACACAACTCACAGCAAGTTGCTATTCACGTAACTCACAGCAACTCACGTTGCTGTTCACTTTGGGCATTGGGCAACTCACAGCAACGTGAAGCGTTGGAGTTGGGCGGCGGCAGATATCTCTTTGGCGTTGTCGGTGAATTTTTCTCAGGCGGCGCCGGCGGCATGAAGGAGAGGAAGAGAAGCAATCCCAAAATCTAATCTTCAGGTTGAATTGAATTAATTATTTCCTCTTCCATCCGGATCTATATTTGTACAGATCTCCTAAGACGTGTGAAGAGCAAATTCTAACTAGTATCTGCTAATCCAAAATTCAAATCCTTAGCTTTAAATTTGGTTCAGATTAAACCATTTAGTTTAATAACCAAACTACTTGGTTCAATAACTATTTTTTTTTAAATTAAAACTAAACCAATTTAATTTATAATTAAAATAAAGATGATACAATTCATCTTCAAAAGATGTGATCCATTCACGTTTTTGTTGCTCCAAATTCTTTCCATATTAGTCCTTTGTCTTGTCCAATCAGACTCAATCTCTCTCCAAATTTATTTTACGTCTCTCTAATAAACTCGTAATGCGTGTAACCTTACAGGTTCTCAGTTTATGTTGCATATTAATAATTAACCATTAATTATGGATCAATCACGAGTGACCGCTAGTAGTACATCATGACCCTCAATTTATCGAAAAGTCATCGGTTGACTCCAAAACCACTTCTAAATCTTTTAGCAGTTACAGTGAGTCGTGCCTCGTTCCTTTCACTCGTTTTGTACCCACTTGGTTAAGGACATGGTCTATGTATTAGTCTTCACTAGACTGGTTATGTCACACTTAGTCTAAATAATACTTTCTCGTCCCGTGGTTTCAAATTATTGATACATATATCCAATAGTAAAATACTCTTAACATGTAATGTTTTAACCAAAAACTTTTGAGTAATAATCCTGACAAGTGGTCCTAGGGTATAAATCTCATTATAATTAGTGGTAAATCCTTTGTTGATTATTTAAATACTTTTGGATACTTCGACTTATATCCAATCATCTCGGGTGTACACTTCTACTAAGATGTTTACATAAGATGTCAAAGTATAAGTCTCTATGACCAATGTGACTTGAATACATCAAGTTGAAGGAAACTTGCACTCGAGCTAGAATAAAATCTTCATTGACATATCTATATATATAGAGAACCATATGAAATCTCATAGCATGTTATTCTAATGAACTAGTTACTATAACTGACATCTACATTTAATTCTTAATATCCCAATGTCTCCAATCAGTAAAAAACAGTTGCTTGGATAAACAAAGAAGTATAACAC
>JBAMIE010000098.1:9322926-9334979 GCA_037177295.1 Kaempferia parviflora
TATTAACTCGTGGAGATGATTGTATAGGTAGATTTCTAGGGAGCCATTTGGGGACTATATATATATATATATATATACATGCCCGATGCACATCCGTGTGCGACCCTCACAAGTCTGGGTGCTGCATAGTGCGCGACCGCGCGCGGGACATTAGTTCCGTTTTTTTTTATTTTAATTTTTAAAATTTTAAATTCCTTAAATCCTACCACTTATATATTTTATTCTAAATTCTAAACCCTAAAAAAATTAAAAAAAGATTATGCACCTTAAATACTATATCCTAAATATTAAACCCTAAATCCCAAATTCTAAATTCTAAACCCAAATCTTAAAAAAAAAATAAAATAAAATTACGCACCCTAAATACTATATACTATTTTTCTTTCTTGAGCTTGGGTTAAGCCAATAAGATTTTACTTTTAGTATTCAGGTTTCCCAATTGGGTCAGAGTGTTCGAGCTAAAAAAAGATTAAAAATGAAAAATTTTAATATTTTACCTCTAGGGTTTAGGCTTTTGTGTTCGAGCTAAAAAAAATTAAAAGCGAAACAATTTTAAGATTTTACCTATTCGCTCTAGACTTCCCAATTGGGTTATAGTGTTCATGCTAAAAAAAAATTTAGGGATTCACAGGTATAATATATAGTATTTAGGGTGCGTTTTTTTTTTTTTTTTTTTAATTTTTTTCGGTTTGAGTTTAGAATTTAGGATATAGTATTTAAGGTGCGCAATTTTTTTTTTTTTAAATCTAGGATTTAGAATTTGGGATATAATATATAAGGCGGTAGGATTTAAGGAATTTAAAATTTTAAAAAATCCAAATTAAAAAAAAAATATGAACACACAGTTGCGCACTATGCGGCGGGCACGATATCAGTGTGTGTGTATATAGACAACCTACCACTAGTTCACCTACTAGGTAAATCTGAAGCACAACTTATGCACACGAAGCCGACCTCCATAATATTCATCCCTATTATGGGACACTTATGCACACTTAGAACCATGGGTCTCTTTATTTGTTCCTTTGAGTGTTTTACCATTGCACCACACCGATGGAGGCTCTACTATTTGATCAATCAAGATGTATAACAACAGAAAATACTAACTCAACATTCTTATTTTCATGGTATCATATAGCCAAAATTTTCCTCCCTCTTCAAATCCTATCGATTTTGTTGGTGTCTTCTATTCTCTCATCTCCCATTTTCTTTGCCAATTTTCTGCTCCAACAGATTCCATTCTACAATTTTTTTATTTTCTGTTTGTTTACCAATAGATCACACATCAGATTAATTAATACCTTCTTTTAAATTTCTTTTGCAAATATTGAGTTGCTGCCTCCGCCTGCATCTTTCTTTACCTTCCTTTAAAAATTGGAAAAGTAGGTACTTTTTTTATTCCTACATCAAATTTTATATGTTCTCTTCTACCTTTCATTCAGAAATAACATAATTAATGTTCTCCCTTACTTCCCTAAGAAGCCATGCTTCCTTTTGCCATCGCCAACGACACTCTATCATAAAAAAGGGGGTTGGCGACTCCTTCTAAACAAACCAATCGTCCGCCATTGTGCCAAGTGGTCTGAATCATCTCTGTCGCTTCACTGGAGTCCTTCACTCTACAAAATCTATGTCATTGACCGATATTGCTATTGACATGGACTCATTGCTTCTTGCATCGCCTGCTCCTTTCCTCAAGAAGGAGCAATTGCGTCTGCCAATACTAACCCTCATCCTTTAGTGCCAAGACCCACTACAATGCCAAGTCATTATCGTTGCAAGCTTTCTATACAAAACACCCCCTAAAAAAGATAATATCATGACGTGTCTGTTACTGATTAAAAAAAGGAAAAAAAACAAAAAGAACGAAAGAAACATAAGTTAAAAAAATGAGTTAATGTAGGCGTTTACTTATTGAAAAAATTTACAATGTGTGGTCCATCATGGATAAAAGTGCTCCATGACATCATGAGTTAATGTAGGCGTTTACTTGATTGATAAAGATGCATATCGTTGGGTGAGAAAAACTAGCCTACATCATGGATAAAAGTGCTCCACCTTTTTGCGTTGGAAAAGAGAGATAAAAAATGGTAAATCAAAAGATTAAACATTGACTTCTGATATCTGGCTCGTGACATCATGAAGCATTATTTTCATATACCCATTGAGTATTCAAGCTTTTTGTGATGGTAATAATGTGATGCATATTATTCTTTGCATCAGAAAGCCTTCTTAGCCAAACAAGGTGCCTCTTAGTATATTATGAGGAACTACTAGAAATTTTTGGGTAACTAAATTATTGTTATAAAGTTGCCATAAAGGATCTTGATGATCCAACATATGATAGGCCTTTTAGTGAACTCGAGTACATATATTTTGTTCTGAATTAGATAAATATTTTTTTCATCATTGATGAGAAATTTTATGACATGACCCACTTCTATGTTCGGAAGAGTGTTATTCTTTAGTTTGTTGTGAGGTCATACGATCTCTTAATTACATTGAGTTTCCAGAAGCTTCCATTATGTTTTTTCATGATCTACTCAGTCAGATGTCATAAGACTAACCAAACCAATGAAATTGACTACAATAAAATGTGAGCCTGGTTTGGACGATTTTCCAAATCTATGACAATATTTGGTTACAAACAAAGTAATTTAGATCACATATTAGTTTTTTTAAATGACATGGAAAAAATTACTGCACTCATTGTATATGTGGATGATGTGAACGTCATAGGCAACAATCCAGAAAAATGAAAGATTTACAGTGAAATGAAAGACTAAGTGTTTTTAAAATACTTTTTGAAAATCGAAGTATCTCGATCAAGTAAAGGGATCTTCTTATCTTATAAAAGTGTGCCTTAGTTCTATTACATGAAACCAGTATGTCAATCTGACACTTAAGTGGAAGAGGATCTAAAATTGTGTATTAAGACAAGTCAGGAACTACTTGACATCCATGGACAGGAAGAGATATTGGAAGATTATGTACTCAACTCACACAAAACTAAATCTTGCCTATATTTTAAATATTGTGTCAGTTTATGCATAATACTGGTGAACAATATATGAAATATGAATGTTGTTGTTCAAATTTTGAGATATCTAAAATTAGTGTCGGGAAAGCCCGCTGTGGCCCATCCTAAGCCCGGATGAGAAAGGATGAGTGTTGCGTTAGGTTGCCAGCTAATGTTGAATTCACACAAATGTTCAATGAATGGATCCGTAAAACTATTGCGCAAATGTTAGGTTGCTCTGTGGAAGGAACATGTTGCAGAGCAAGGACTGCTACATCTCCATTAGAATTCGGATGTAGTATTAAATATGTAAGAGTTTATGTTGCAGGGTTTGATTGTAACGTATTAGTTTTGACCGATACATAACAATATGCAAGAGTTCTCATGCCAGAAGTCGTATAAAAACAAATATTATAGGAAAATTAATGGTCTAAGATTTGGAACATAGACATAGGAACGCTTAGGGGTAAAACAATAGAGTTAATAGATATGATGATTATGAGAAGAATTAATATTTTGTGTGTACAAGAGACAAAATGGATAACAGAGAAGACAAAGATGATAAAGAACTCGAGTTTTAAGTTATAGTACGAGTAGGAGTAAAATAAGAAATGAAGTAGTTATTGTTGTAGATAGTTCGTTAAAAGATGAAGTTATAAAAATAGTTAGAAAAAGGATAGGATTATAGCTCTAAGATAGTAGTGACGAAAGAAATTATTAACGTAATTAATATATATGCACCCCAAGTTAGATTAGATAAAGACACCAAATCTAAGTTTTGGAATAACCTAGATGAGGTATTATAAAATATTTTGCCTAGCCAAATGATTTTAATAAGAGGAGATCTAAATGGATATGTTGAAAAAATAGGAATATGATAGGGTGCACGAGAGTCATTGTCTTCGAATAAGAAATGACGACGGAAAAACTATATTAGATTTTGCGATAGCATATAACCTTATAATAGCTAATACATTTTTTAAGAAAAGAAAAGAAGACTCACGATTAAAAGTGAGAATAATAAATTGTAAATTGATTTTTTTTGTTAGAAAGAAAGATAAAAAGATTTGTAAAGATTGCAAAGTCATCTTCAAAGAAAACTTAACTACACAACATAAGTTAGTAGTATTGGATATTCGCCTCAAACATAGTGTTAATACAAAATATGCACGAATTTGAAAATTAAGTGGTGGAAGTTAAAGAATGAGAAACAAAACATATTTAAGGAGAGAGTAGAAGTACAATTATTTGGAGAAATATACGATTACTCAAATATGAAATAGAATAAGATAGTATCAAAGTTGTAAATAGTAATCAAAAGTGTACTCGGTGAGTTAATGGGATGTGTATTCAGGGCCTACCCTTGAGGTGGGTAGGCAGGGCAGGGCCTTGGACGCGCCCTCAAGTTGCCCTCACTTGTTGCGCCGAAGCTAGAGTTTCTCCGCTACGCCCTCCTTTGCGCGACGAATCTCCATTGCCGGTAAAAGCTAATCATTGTTAGAAATTGCATGATTACTCTTACTTTTTTTTTTTTTTTTTGGCTCTTTGTTATACCGGTAGATAACACAATTCTATTATTTTCGATCGGATTGTATTCTTTGTATTACAAATTTCAATTCTCTATGAATGTTGAATTTGTTGGATCTGATTGATCGGTTGTTCATTGGAGAATTCTATTCATAAAAAGTAATTAATTAGAAACTTTCAAATCTGGCAAGATAGGACAGTAGAGAATTCATAATAAGCTTTGATAACCTGCATCTAATATGATGTTTTCATTCGCATCACTCGAATAATGGTTTTGTTAATTTTGCCCTTGATCTTTTCAATTTTTATTTTGTTTTGTTTTGAACCATTGAAGTAATTGTTATGTTCTGTTTGCCTGTTTTAATACAATAAATTAAATATCTCTAGTTATCAATTTCAATATGCTGTCTATTTGTGTTTGTGCTGCATGATTGAAACTAGGGCAAATTGTCCTAAACTCCTTAATAGCAAACAAATCTCTTCAGTCCTTCGTATATGTTTTTTCTTGTTAATCATTTTTAGAAATTGCATGATTACTCTTGTTTTGACATTTTATCTATGTTAAAATTCCTTAGCAAAATATAATTGATTTTTGTTGTTTCGCTTCTGTGTTATAGAAAATTAAATTATCGCTTTTGTCTTATTATATTTGTACTTGGTATAATAGAACTTAAAGAAAAATAATGCCTAGAAAATACTCTTTTGGTCGTGCTTAAAGGAAAAAAAAAGCAAAGAGAAGAGAAGATGACTTAATCAATGAAAGGTTTTATAGATAAATTTATTTTGAAGAAAACAAAAACAGAGTAAGAAAATTTGATAGATAATTTAAATAATCAAAGTGCATACGAAAATTATTCTGAAGAACAAATAGAAGATGTGTACATTATAAGCATGGATCAAGACAAAAATAATAATGAGGAAAATGAAAACATAGATTCTCTAAATATTTTTGATCCAAGGGATGATCTTGATAAAAAATGAGGTATTTACTAGTTGAAAAAAGGCCGGAGAGGTTAATTTTGAATACTCTCATGATGAACTTGGTAGACACTTTTCCTCAAAGCATTATAATAGAGTGCTTCCAAACAAAACAAGTTATGGAATAAAATGGCGAGTTTATTTAAAAGAGTTAGATAAAGTATTTTGTTTTTGTTGTAAGCTTTTCAAAACACTGCAATCACGAAGTCAATTAGTAAAAGAGGGATGTAGAGATTGGAAACATCTAAGTGAGAAACTTAGAGAACACGAATAATGCCGTGAAGATCTTGCTAATTTAAGATTCATGGTGGAGTTATAAGTGAGATTGAGGAAAAATGAAACAATTGACAAAAAATTGCACGAACAAATTAAAAATGAAACATACCGTGGTTTTGACAAGAATTGTAGCAATGGTACAATGTTTTGCTAAAAATATGTTGATATTCCGTGGATAGAATGAAAACTTGGAAAATAGTTCAAAAGGTAATTTCCTAGGCTTGATTGAGATGATTGCCGAGTTTGATCTTATAATTCAAGAACATTTTTGGCTCATTAAAGGAAAAGAAATTTATCATCATTACCTCAGTCATAAAATTCAAAATGAGTTGATAACAAATATGACATTAAAAGTGAAGTGTAATCATTGAAAAGGTTAAGAAAGTAAAGTATTATTCGGTGATACTTGATTGTACTCCTAATGCAAGCCACAAGGAATAAATGACTTTAATATTAAGGTGTGTTGATGTGCCATCTATTCTTGTAAAAATTGAGTACTTTATAGATTTTCTGAATGTTGGGAACACGAGTGGATTGAGTCTTTTTAATGAATTGTGTGATTCATTCGACTCTCTTGGCCTTGATATTGATAATATTAGAGGACAAGGATATGATAATGGCTCTAACTTGAAAGGAAGAGATTGTTTGATATAAATCCGAGTCTTTTACATGCCATGTGGTATTCATTGTCTTAATTTGGTGATTTGTGATATGGCAAACTCTAGTGTTAAAGCAAAATCTTTTTTTGGAGCATGTCAATGCATGTACACAATATTCTCCAATTTTACAAAACGTTGGAGTATTCTACTTGATTGTTTGGATAATTTGACACTTAAGTCATTATGCACCACAAGGTGGCAAAGTCATATTGGAAGTGTCAAAGCCATGAAATCATAAGTTAAGCAAATCAGAGAAGCTTTACTTAAGGTAGCTGATTTAACTGGTGATGCAAGATTATCAAGGGATGCTATATTGTTAGCAACACATGAACTTAGCAGCTTTGAATTTTTGTTAAGCTTGGTAATTTGGTATGATATTCTCTGCAACATAAAGTAAGTAAATCCTTACAATCTGAAATGATGCGAATTGATGTTACGGTGAAACAATTGAAAGGGCTTGTTTCTTTTTTTTTTTTTTTTAGAATTATAGGAAAAAAGAATTTGCATCAGTCATAAATTTTGCTAAAGAAATTGCTTCCAATATAGGAGTTGAACCTGTATTTCATGAGCGACGATAAACTTCTAGAAAAAGACAATTTGATGAGATTGTTAATACTGAAAGAGAACCACAAAAAGTTGTAGAATGTTTTACTAATTATTTTCTTGTCGCGGTAGATATTGCTCTTATGGAGTTGAGAAGTAAGTTTGAACAATTGAATAGTTTTGAAGAGATGTTTGGATTCTTGTTCGATGGAGAATGTTTAATGGCATTGGATGAAGATGATTTGAGAAAATGTTGTGTGGATCTTGAATCTGCTCTAAAAAAGGTTGATGTGTTAAAAATTGAGTACTTCATAGAATTTCTGAATGTTGGGAACACGAGTGGATTGAGTCTTTTCAATGAATTGTGTGATGCAATTACTCTCTTAGCCTTGATATTGATAATATTAGAGGACAAGGTTATGATAATGGCTCCAATATGAAAGTAAAAGATTGTTTGATATAAATTCGAGAGCCTTTTACATGCCATGTGGTATTCATTGTCTTAATTTGGTGATTTGTGATATGGCAAACTCTGGTGTTAAAGCAAAATCTTTTTTTGGAGCATGTCAATGCATGTATACAATATTTTCCAATTCTACAAAACGTTGGAGTATTCTACTTGATTGTATGGATAATTTGACACTTAAGTCTTATGCACCACATGGTGGGAAAGTCATATTGGAAGTGTCAAAACTATGAAATCACAAGTTAAGCAAATCAGAGAAGCTTTACTTATTGTAGCTGATTTAACTGGTGATGCAAGATTATCAAGAGATGCTAGATTGTTTGCAACACATGAACTTAGCAGCTTTGAATTTTTGTTAAGCTTGATAATATGGTATGATATTCTTTGCAACATAAAGTCAGTCGGTAAATCCTTACAATCTGAAACGATGCGAATTGATGTTGCGGTGAAATAATTGAAAGGGTTTGTTTCTTTTTTTAGAATTATAGGGAAAAAGAATCTGCATCAGCTATAAATTTTGCTAAAGAAATTGCTTTCAATATAGGAGTTGAACCTGTATTTCCTGAGCGACGATAATTTCTAGAAAAAGACAATTTGATGAGATTGCTAATACTGAAAGAGAAACACAAAAAGCTGTAGAATGTTTTAGGACTATTTTTTTGTCGTGATAGATATTGCTCTTATGGAGTTGAGGAGTAGGTTTGAACAATTGAATAGTTTTGAAGAGATGTTTGGATTCATGTTCTATGGAGAATGTTTAATGACATTGGATGAAGATGATTTGAGAAAATATGGTGTGAATCTTGAATCTGCTCTAAAAAAGATAATGTGTTTGATATTTATGCACATGATCTACTTTTAGAATTATGAATGTTGCAATAGATGCTACCTCCGAAAGCATATGACACAAATAAATCTCTGACAACTATTAAAATTTTAGAGTTTGCATTTGCAAATGGATGTTTTTCCAATGATCGTGCTTGCCTGTCAAATTTTATTGACTATTCCTATGTGACTGTAGCATCAGCTAAAAGGATCTTTTCAAAGTTAAAATTATTGAAATTTTATTTGAGAACTACAAGGGGTAAAGAGATTTAATGGATTAGCGATCGTCCGCATGGAAAAAGACATTGGAGGGCATCTCATATGACGACATAATTGATGACTTTGTTTCAAAAAAATGCAAGAAGAGTGTATTTTAAATAATATTTTTTGAACTGGTTTTCTATATTTTTATTGCACAATTCCCACTTTGGAACGCTAAAATGAAATTTTATAGGCCTACTCAATGTTATGATGTTATATTTTATTCAGCAAAAGCATGTGTATATATATGCACACTTCTATATATGCACACATGTCAAAGATTGAGCTGACTGTAAAGTTTTATGAGTTTTGGTATAGTTTTACAATTTCGTGTGAAAACCCGAAGGATCTATTATTATTTCTAACTACCATGTTGTCTTTCTTGCTCTTGTAATGGTGTTAATCAATTTATGAAATTGCCTATCTTCCTAAGTACGTGAGAAATCTTCTAAAAACATCTTTTGTTGGATCTAATTTTCTTCATTGATTGAAGGTATTCTAATTTTATGTCGTGGAAAAAAAATTTGATACTTATGTTTATTGCTCCAAAAGGAGATTTTAGTTTCATGTTCTTTGAAAAATTATTGCCACTTAGACGATGTCTCTTGCAGAAGATCTCTTTACTACTTTAAGCTATATCAACTAAGTTTTATCTGAGAACATTTATTTGTCTTCATTCATTTTCACTTTGATACATTGTGATGCTCAAGACATTACACGTTGGAATTTTATCTTGAACAACATTTGGGATGCATTTTTGATACTCATTTCTCTAATATATTAACTTTCTATGCTTGTTGAAAATAATACAACTTAAAATTTGCAGTAGTCCTCTTACATTTATGCTTGTTTGAATGTATCTGCAGTCTAATATATTTGACTTTTCAAGTTAATCTAAGAGAGAGGGCCCAAATCGCCATATTTTTAATTTCGCCTAGGGCCTAGTTTTTCTCAGGACCATCCCTGTGTGTATCACCAAGTAATAAATTTTGGTGGTAGAATGAGAAAGTATAGGGAAAGTGAGATAAAAATGAATAGCCTATAAGACAGTATATACTTGTAAGAACCAAGAAAACTATATATATATATATAGTAGTTAAGAACTAAAAAAGTAGTGAATGAAGCAAAAAAATAAAATTTTTGAACACTTATATCGAAAATTAGATACAAAAGAAAAGGAAAAAGACATTTGTAAAATAGTTAAAATGAGAGAGAGGAACTCAAGAGATCTTATCTAAATAAGATGTAAGTATTAGTAAATGAGAGTAAATAAAAGAGAGGTGGTTGAGCTATTTTCATCAATAATCAATTTAACTTGGGTAATTTAAGTAGGTTAAATGAGTATAGAAATTTAATTTTTTATCGTCGAATTTAAACGTTAAAAGTAGTATAAGCTTTAAATGGGATGCAAAATAAAAAAGTAGTTAGACTAGATGATATTCTATTAGGTCAAAAAGAATTCGCATATCTCCACAAGTATGATATTGTCCTTTTTTGGTTTAAACCCTCATGGTTGTTTTTTGGGCTCTACCCAAAAAGCCCCATCTAATGGAGATATCTTCTTCTTTTAAACCTATGATTTTTTCTATGTGTTTCCAATATGGGATTTTGTTTGCAACCTTACAACCCCAACAATTCTAATAGAGATATAAAGTGCCGAGGGAAACAAGGTATTCAATTATTTATAAAGTTATTTAATTTGATATTGAAAATGAAACAAATTTGATTATTGGAGGGTAAATATTTTAGTTCTCTTATATAAGAATAAAGGAGATGTCCAACATTGTGCAAATTATATGAGTATTAAATTAATGAGTCGTACCTTGAAACTTTGGGAAAGAGTAATAAAAAAATATTGAGAAAGGAGATCATGGTAATCGAAAATCAATTTGGATTCATATTTGAAGGTCTCAATTGAAAAATATCTACACACTGTATTGTTTGACCTTAAAAAGCTTATGATAGGGTTCCAAGAGAAATTATATGGATAATTCTAGAAAAGAGAAGTGCTAGCGTAACATATATTGAACTAATCATAAATATGTACGCAGATTAACCGAATCATATCCCATAAAAAAAAGGTCACGTCAAGGATCAACTTAAGTCCGTATCTTTTTACATTAATCATGGACTAACTGACACATCTAATGCATGTTGTTTGTAGATGATATCATTTTGTTAGATGAGACACGTGAAGAAATAAATGTTAAACTTGAATTTTGGTGTGAAACAAAATTGATTTTGAACGTAGACTTAGTAGAGTGAAAACAGAATATATAGAATTTAAGTTTAATAATATATGATGTAATGAGTCAATTGTTAAGATATGAGATGATGAGTTGTCTGAAATGGCGAGCTTTAAGTATCTAGGATCTTACCTAGAATACAAACATGATGGTTGAATGAAGGAGATCACCAGGTATTCTATGTGATCATAAAGTACTTCTTAAACTTAAAGGGAAGTTTTTCAAAATGATGGTTAGACTTGTTATATTATATGAAGTTGAATGTTGAGACTTGAGCACATGAGCCGAAGATGAGAATTGCAGAGATGAGGATGTTAAGGTGAATATGTGGACATACGAGGATCGACAAAATAAGAAATGAAAACATTTGAGAGAAAGTCGAGGTGTATTAATTGAAGGAAAATCTATTAGAAATATGTTTAAGATGATACAAATGTGTACTTAGATGCCCAATAAATGTTCTTGTTAGACGATATAAAACTATGACAAATATGCACATTAAACGTGGAAAAAGAAGATAAAAAAATATTTGGTTAGGAACAATATAAAACAACATAAAATTTAGTTAAATATAGATGATGATACAGTAGAGGATAGAGCCCAATGACGTAGAATGATCCATATAGCAGACTCCACCTAATGGAATAAGGGTTGGTTGTTATTATTGTTGTAAAATTAGTTTCTGGAAAGGGAATTCTATTATCTAAAAATATAAACTACTAAAATATCAAGATATATATAGATATAAATGCTACTAAAATTAGGCTGGAGTTTTTGATGATCGACGGTTAGTTTGTAGGTGGGAACTTAGTTACAGGGAGAAGGGAGAAACAAAATGTAATTACACTGATTCTGTCTGGAAGCTGATAAGGTGGAGCTGCCGGTGGCGTGGCTGGAATGTTGACCGAGTCACCATAATCCGGAGGGAAGAGGGGTGAGCTGCCCTCTGGGTTGACCAAGTCATCTGAAAGTCTCTGGTTAACGCTCCTTGCAAGTCGCGGTCAAGCTGGTCCTGTTCTGACACTCCGATGCTTGGAGCGGGTCCCAAAAGCATGTAGTAAGAAGCCAAATAAATAGTGTATTACTAAAATACAATGCATGCTAAGTATGGGAGCTAAGTTGCATGGATACGGATACGGGTATCGTATCGGATACGACACAGACACGGCGATACGGATAATTTTAAAAATATAAGACACGATACGGCTAGGATACGGTGATTATTAAAAAATAAAAAAATATTATATATATAT
>JBAMIE010000098.1:9364968-9378066 GCA_037177295.1 Kaempferia parviflora
GGCCTATCGGCTTGGTCGGCCTATCGGCTTGGTCAGCCTAATCGGTTGGTTCAGCTAACTCGGCCCTCTTGTTTAGTCTTCCTTGACCCGAACGGTCACCTCAGCGGCTCTTCTGACTTTGACCCGGCCTCCGGGGGCCGGCCTTATATGCCGCATTATTATTATTATTATTATTATTATTATTATTATTATTATTATTATTATTATTATAATAGAGTGAAAAATAAATTGAGATTTAGGCTTGAATGCTAATTGGTCCGTAGCCCAACGCGAACTGAAGGCCCAGAGGTTTAATAACTGCTACAGTTCATGCATAGGGAGAAGAGGGAAATCGAAGAACCGCATAAGAGATATATATTATCTGATACATAAACTTGCGCTGAAGCAGATCGATTAAGCAAATTAACGAGATTAGCCGCAGAGAATTAAAGAGAGTTCGTGCAGTATTAATTTAATCAGGGAGGTTGAAGTCGTCGGAAAAGGCCCAGTCATAGTCTGCCATCGGCGCCGCCGCCGCTGCCGTCCCCTCTCCGCTGGCGCCGGAACCTTCACCGCCCAGCTCTGTGATGTCACGAGAGCTAAAGTACAGCATCATCAGTTCATCTATTGCCGTCTGATCAATTTCCGGCCCCACAACGTCATTGCTGTTTTCATCGTCTCGCTCGTCGTCCCCCCGCCGCCACTTCTCTCCGACGTTGCCGCTCGGATCGTCGCCAAGTTCGCGCTTCCTCTTTTCCTTTGTAACAGTACTAGTGGAGGCATCGGAGATGGCGAGTGTTCGGTTGGCCAACTCGACTAGGGCCTCCTCCTGGCTCACCACCTTGGACCACACCTCTGTTTCCATGGCGCTCATCTTGCTCTGCAGCCGCTTCGACTGCCACACCAAGCGACGCATCTGCCCCAACTTGGGGCTCATGTGCTTAATCACCGCCGCCAGCAGGCTGAGCTTCCACGCCTTCTTCAGGTCGTGCGGCTTCCGGTAGGGCGGTACCCCCTGCCCCTGGGCCGCCTCCCCCTGCACCCCCCACCACGGCTCCTTACCCGTCGGCCACCATGGCGGCGGGAGCCCCCGCTCCAGCGGGAACCTCCGCTGCGGCGGTTCGCAGTGCTGGATGAGCGCGGAGAGGATCGAGCCCAGCGTGCCATCGTGCAGCACGCTGAGGTCGTCGATGCAGGACGTCTGCGCCCGAATGCCGTCGGAGGAAGGTAGCAGCGAAATGGACCTCGAGATGGCGGCGGGGGCTTGGCTGTCAAATCCCACCGTGTGCTTCCACCAGAAGCGGAGGCTGTCGGAGGAGCCCGTCACCGGATCGCCGCTCTCCGGCACGATGCCGTACACGAAGCCGCGCGCGTTGCACTCCTCCATCATCTTGAGCATGCTGCGGAGGACGCAGTCCTCAGCGCGGGACATCGCGCGGCGCCGGGACCGCTCCGTCGCCGCCGGCACTAGAGATGCGGTGGCGGCGGCGGCGGCGGCAGAGGAGGAGGAAATCGCGGTACCTTGCTGTTGTTGGTTCTGCCGCCGCAGCTGTTGCTTTAGCTTCTTGAGGAGAATTTGATCCTTCCACATTCTCTTCTCCAGCTCTGCCACTCCGATCTCCTCCTCGTCGCTGATCTCGTCGAAGTTCTCCTCGTCGTCCAGGTCGCCGGCGGCGTGATCGTCCTGATTTGGTTGCGGAAAGGGATCCATCCTGATCGTATCACGGAGAATCACCATTGAGAAGGTTGGAATAGATGCTCAGCCTTTAGGAATCTTTCCGCTGCTACAATTTAAATGGAGCATTTTGTAAATCAGTTCAATAATAAATTCATATATAGAAAAAAAAATCATCATTTTACTGAACTCTCCAGGATTTCTAATTTCTCGTGTCTAATTTTAATAATAACAAAACATAATATATTCCTGACAATACTCCTGTTTTTCTTTAAATCTATTGGTCAGTTTAATCCGAAACGGACTAATAAATCTATATTATTTAAAATTTTGGTATTTTTTAAACTGAGTGAGTTCTAGAAATTCACTCATGATGGTGTTAATTAGTTGGTATTATTATCTTAAATTTTATATATAATAAATTTTTATAAATTTTATTGACCTTTGTAAGTTAAAAAATTAATTATTCTCAATTTATACTATCGAGAGCATGAATATATTAAGAAAATTTATAAGATTATATTGATTTTGATTTCAAATGATTCAAAATTTTCTAGATCCATCAACTTAATTTAGATGAAACTAACCCATTGGTGGTGTTAGTTTGTAGGTATCATTGTCATAAATCTTATAATAAATTTTATCAATGGTTTAAAAATTTTCTTCTCAAGTTATACTATCAAATTCATCCGATGATATAATACATTAAGGAAATTTTAAAGAATATATTGATTTTAATTTAAAATGATTTTTTAAAAATCTATTAAACAATTTAGTTTCGAACAAGCTGATGGACCTGGGAGAAAAATGAGAGGTACTACGCGAGCATTAAAGTTAAAAACGGAAAATAAACAGATTACTAACCCACCAACTTATTGAGTCCAATCAATAGAAATGTAAATAAAATAAAATCCTAAGGAGATACGATTTTTTTTTATCTTGATATATTCTGAATTATTTATTTTTCTAATGTTTGTACGGCAATTACCATAGGGTGTACATATTTTTTGAATTATCCAAAAAAAACATATCATACTTTAAACCAAATGACCGTATTAATTTATTTGATATTTTCTATTCTACCTTTACTGTCAATTCCATGCAACTTCGACTTCCCTCTCCCTTTCTCCACTCGTTAAAAACAACTCTCTCCCTCTGTCTTACCTATCAATTTATTTTATTTAAATTTATTTTTTCAAACACCACCATAAGATAATATGAAAAATAATAATGAATAACATATTTAAAGTCTTTATAATTTCAAAAATCTAAAATGGATATAATCAAAGTTCTCTAAGTCAATCAATAATTTTTTGCACCCATTTTGAGTCTTATGAATTTCTGAGATGATAAGTAGTTCAAATATATTATCTATTATTATTTTTGATCTTCTCTTATAGTGGTGTTAAAAAAAAATGAATTTCAATCAAAAAAAAATTGATAGGTAAGAGAGGGGAGATATTTACTTTATGAGCGGGGAGAAAGAGAGAGGTGTTGAAGTTGCATGTAGTTGGCGGAGGGATAAAATAGATTAATTCGACCTGCCTGTAAGGGTAGTGTCTTCACCCCTCATAATAGGTTGGTCGGGCCATACCTCCCAAGTGAGTCTCACCCATCTCTTGTGAGGAGTGAGAGTATTGCCCTTAAGGGCGGGATCCAATAAACCGGATAAAATGGGAAAATCAAATAAATTAGTATATTTTTTTGTCTGATAATTACTAAAATATGGTAATTTTTTATTTGTCAATTAAAACTCGATACGTCGACATATATTTATATTTAATTTATTTAAAACGATTATATATATATTTTTTAAAAAAACCAGTACTTGATTATCTTCATAATTTTAAATTCCTTTTCAAATTGTCACCTCCCGATAAGGACATTTTTTCCCTGAAATCAAGGATTGACGAAGTCACGAGAAGATCAAATATAAATTATATACACAATATATATGTTTTTTTTTCAGAATTATAAGGAATAAGATTTCCTAAAACCATAGGAGGGAGGTTAAAGTGAAAAACTTCCACATCTTTAGATGAGCGGTTGGGGGTAATGTTTAATGTGGATGATCTGATGTAATTAAAATTAAAATTTTTTAATCTCTATTTTATCTTTATTTAACTCTCCTATGTATGTAAAATGGTCATGATTTTTACAAACTAATGCTAAGGTTGAACTGATCTTTAAAGATCAACTTCACTAACACTAAAACGTTAGAGTTAATTTCTATATATAACTCAGCACCAAAGTTGTACGATTATAGTTGGTCTTTAAAGATGAACACTATTTTATATTGATTTATAGAAATTAATATCACCTTAGGAAAGAGAAGATAATTACATGAAAGAATAAAAAAAATTCAATTTAGCAGCATTTGATCACCCATGTCAAACGTCGTCAGCCGCTCATATAAGAGTTACATGCTATCATTTTTATACGTGTATTGAAGGAAGGGCTTCGGTGGCAGCGAAGTTGATGGAGCAGTGCGAGTTTTCAACTGCAGTCGCCTGGTCACTACACGAGACGCAAGTCAAAGTGCACGTCCCCAAGCCGATCCATTGGGATCGCAATCCAAGCCATGCATGCAGCCTAGCTACCTTAATTAATTAATTAATTATAACTAACAGTCGTGTATGCTTGTAGTACTGCGACGTGTACCCATCGAATTCTGTGTATTCCTCGTGAGCCAAACAGATCGATGACCTACACTGAAATATAGAAAAACTATAGATTCCTATCCTACATATTTAATTTCCAGCTCTGTCGATCATGTTATAAAATGATTAGCAATCAAAGACAAAGATGCCATATTAGTAGAGTACTAATGAAGTCATTGGGCTATTAGTACGAAATATTGGTGGAGTAGAGCAACTTAATGGTGAATATTTCTCTGCATCACAACAAAGGTGATGATGCTCGAGAGGTTGATGGCGACAAAAGGCGAGTTGGGTCATTGGCCAAGTTTGTAGAGAGGTGGCATAGTAGAAAAGAACACTAGGGAAAGAAATATGCTACATATCATGATTATAACACATAAAAAATTTCACACAAGAATAAATCTCAAGTGTAGTGCCTTCTTCCTTGCCTTCAATCATCAATATATCCTAGTGTGAATCATCCTTTTATTATCTGTAAGAATTTTTTTTTGGACTTTTGATTTGTTTTCTGAATTTGATAGTTTGATAATTTCTTGTAGTGGTGTCTTTTGCATTTCCTAACTAAAGATGATCAGATTTAATACTGCAGTAGTACTAGCTAGAAGTGGATCTTTTTCTGTGAACAATAGTGGTTCATGCTGTTTGTTCTGCAAATCTACAGATAAAAAAAAAAACTTATATATTTTCATTGCCAATCCATGCAAGAATCTTGGTCATCGCTATCTTTTCTTATATTATCCTTGCACTCCTCTTTACTATGCTTTTCCAAGTAGCTTTGCACTTTGCCTCCATATGCTGATATGCATGCATAAGCCTCCACCATTTAAGTAAACAAAATAATCTCATGCTAATCGATTTTCTAATTAATTGTAAAACACATCAATAAAGGTGAGAGTTGATAAAAAGATCAGTAAATTTACTCATTAAAGATGATCCATGGGCAAGAAAAAGCATGCATATCAAATCAGTGAAAGAGCATCAATATTCCACTGTCAAATATAGGTGCGTTTCAGAAACCCAAAGGACAGTAAGATTAGTTAATATGCCACAAAGATCTGCCTTAGCTTGAAACTGTTACTGTCTTCATTTATAATATTTCAGTGAAATCAAAACCACACATTTCTGAAATTAATACACTTGAAAAATCAAGGATAACGTATGCAATTGGTGTAGGGTGAGGAGGGAGATGGCCACCAAGGAAAAGCTATAAAGGTGGTAAAAGACAAAATCTTAAAGATGCAAGGAGTAGAATTCTTAGAGCTTAAGTATTTTAGGACATCGATCGCCTATATCAAAAGTTTCTCAGGAAGGCACGAATAATTGAGCTCTCTTCAGTACGGAAATTAAAGCTTGGCCTCCAAATATCTTCCTTATCGTATTCATTCTACTGTGCCTATGTCTACTTCTGAATATAATTCATCATTTTCATTTTAAGTCACTTTTAATAATCACCAAAAAGGCCAAAAGGTTTAGTGGATGGCACCTAGTAAAGGCAATGTCCACCATGAGCTTATCTCTTCATTGTAGTCCATTTAACACCTTCCTTCCTAACTCTGAGTGTTAGCCCTAACTACTCTTTCCATCTGTCTGAAGATTAGGCTTGGAATTCCTTGACAAAGAAAGAGAGGTATGGCTCGTTCCTAGTCCATGCATATGGATCATTCTATCATCTTGTTTATATTATTAATTATGTATGTTTTAGCAAGATCGAAGTGGATTAATTTGGATGAAGAGAATGTTTTCTTTTACAGTAGTTCATGTGTGTGTGTAAAGAGAAGTATGGAGCATGGAGTTGGGAGATGATTGAAGCCTTATCAGTATTGTGACAAAGCCGTGAACCTTTGCAAGGATCAACAACAAGATATAATTAATAATTAATGGAGTTTTACGTCGGCTGCTATGAAAACAACATGCACCATATAGAAACTTGGTGAGCGATTTTCAATTGTTTTTTCTTTAATTAGTTCTCTGAATTTCAATGTTCACCCATTAACTTTTCATTCTTTTTCTAATTGCTTCCATAAATTTTCAAAAGAATAAAAAAATTCTAATTTTGAAATCATCATTTTTATTTTAGTTCTCGGTTCCACTGAATTATTTTCCATGGAGAATATAATGAAGATATAAAATATTTCACACAGTGATATATATAACATATATTCATTATACTTCTACTCTGTTGTATAAAGAAATGTTATCAAAAAGTTTATTTTATTTTAGGAAAATATTAAAAAGATGCTTTATATTTAAAAAAATAGTTTTATTTTAGTAATATTATGGTATTATTGGCTACAATTAACAACGCCAAAACTGTTATACCAGTGTGGAATAAATATATTTTAAAAATATAAAATATTTTTTAATATTTTTAAAAAGGATATTTTTTTAATGGAAAACTTCTCGGGAGGTAAGTTCACCGCGGTTGTGCGCGACAGCGTCGCTGACGTCCCGACGGAGCAGGATAGCGAAACGCGTACCTGGGTCACAGTCTCTTTCCCGCGACCCACCATTAAAAAATAACGGTGGAGAACTGAGAAGGGACGGGAGTAGACCTCCGGGAATCTCCACTTCCGTTCCCTAATTTGCTTCTCCTCCTCTATCGATCTCTCTCTTTCGCAGAGTGAGGCTTTGGTAAAGGGGCGGGGAGGGAGGGAATGGCGGCCGCGGGATTTCCCCACCGGCCTTCGGGTTTAGGGTTGTACGATTCATTCCGAGGCACTGGTTCGGCGGGGAAAGAAGGCGTTTCAGTTGATCTCAAGGTTAAAGCGCTGTTTTGGTTTTTCTGCATTCTTGAGGTGATATACTTGTTTCCCTGGTGCTTCTGTATGTGCGAAGTCGGAATCTCTTCGTTGGACGGGAAAGATCTTTTTTTTTTCCTTCTCTCCTTCATTAAGTCTGAAGTGAAAAAAGAGGGACAGAAAGAAGTCTCTTCTTTTAGCACTCATTCTAGATAATTTTTTGTCAGCTAAATAGAGTAGAGTCAGAATATGCTATTTCTTGTGATTTCGAGCTGCGTTTCAAAGCCTGAACAGAAATCTGCTCGTGCTCTGAGTTCTGCAGTGTTTTTGTGTTTTATACTTGATTATTTCTTTTGTTCGCGTTCTTATTTCATCTTAGTTTTACGAGAATATCTCCCTGGAGCTCGCTTTTTGAATGGTTGTCAAACAAGAGCGAAGAAGATACACGATTACTTTGCATTCCCTAGAAATCTAAATGGGTTTACGAGACAACTGATCTAATATACATTTTTAGGTATATGAAGGCTTCTCGCATGACACAATCTTGAAGTATGTTGATTGGGGAAATTATAGGGATATGTCTTGAATCCTGATAATTTTTGCACGGAACATGAAGATTATGTAAACGGATAATTACCTTATAGGATAACCAATTGCTATAAAAGCACAGGAGCTAAGGGAGCGATGCGTTACTGGATTATCAAGGTCTGTTAGGGTCCCTTATATATACTGTTATTGGCACAAAGAAAAACTTTGATGCAATGTATTGAACATTTTGCCTCTAACAACTACTTTCTTTAATCAATAATTTTTTGACTTCTGATTCCTGTGCATTCAATTGAAGTAACCTTATCCTTTCAGTGTAAACAGTAGGAGTTCTATATCTCCATTTCAAACCTCAAGTAGGATGGGCTTGTATGAAGAAAATCACCACACTGGCATGTGGGAGGACCCCTTCAAAGCAGATAGTAGCCAAAATACATGTGCTTCAACAGTTTTGGAAGCAGATATGCGAATTGACTGTTTGGTTGATGTCTGTGACAAATTTATCTTGTTCAACTAGAGCTTTCACTAATTTCAGCATTTGTCCTGATTGGAGATATTGTACTCTTATGTAGCTAGAAGATATTCCTAACAAAGCACTAGGAAAACCAAAGAAGTTTGATCAGAAAGAAACCAAGCCTTCAGATAAGGTGAATAAAATATTGAATTCTTATGATATATTTTTTTAAATTTGACTATTTCTCACAATATTGACTAACATAACATCAGTAATTGTTTTTACTGTGGTTGTTATGCTGCAAATTCATGTAGAAAGTAGAATATTTCCTTCCCAATAAGATCTTCGATATCCTAGTTACTGCACAAATAAAAGTTTGTATAACGTGTCAGGTTATATGATCTATCCTAACCTCTTGAAAGACTCATGTGTGTAGAAAGAAATAAAAAAATGTTGACATACACACATTTATATTTGAGTGGAACTTTATCTGTGAAGCAATCTAATTAGTCATCACCAATGGGATATGATAATACATATTTGTTCCAGACTGCAGTGTATATCAATATTTAAGTTTAAATTTGTTACTCAGATTATATTAATCTTCTTTGCATCTTCTCTTAAATGGTAAGCCTGAAATGTAGGAAAATTCTATATAGACTAGCAGAATAGAGAATATATGTTGCTTTACTACAATGAACTTATGTTAAGGATTTTCTACATCAAACAGGAATATTTCCCAAATGAATTTATGAAATTCCAACAGTCAATGGTTTGAGATGTCTTACTTTATACTGAATGATAATTATTTCAAGCTGGTTGAATTTTTGACTTAGTTACCTTAAAGGTTTATGTTCAAAATATGCAATTGCTTCTTGTTTTGTTATGAGTGTTTGCATTTAATCAGAAATTCATGTTCTTACATGAAGCTCCAATCATATAAATGAGCCACATTCAACTTTGATTATTAAGTAGACTCTCTGATGTATAAATTGCATTTAGTAACACTTATATACTTCTTGATGACATTTATAGATATTGAGACGACTTGCACAAAATCGAGAAGCTGCTCGAAAAAGTCGACTGCGGAAAAAGGTATCTTAACAAAGTGATTTTTTTAAACTGACTATTAAAATCAGGTTTAATATGCTGATCTTTGAATCTTTGGCAGGCTTATGTTCAACAGCTAGAGTCAAGCCGTTTAAAACTCGCCCAACTAGAACAGGAGGTTGATAAGGCTAGGCACTTGGTATAAGTGCTACACCATTATAATGAGCAGAGATCCTTATCTTAGCCATGTCAACCGATGAACAAATTGTTTCTTTACTGCAGGGTGTGTACACATTAGGTGGGAATTTGCAAGGGTCAACTCTTGGTGTGTCTGGAAGTGTCAATATAGGTACTATGTGATTTCCATTTTCTTCTCTTCTTTTACTGGAACATCAAGGAAAAGAAATCTCAACAATTCTTGAAATACCATTTTGCACCAATATCTTGATAATGCTACATACCAGTATCTAACATGGCATGGCATGAACTTATACATCTGAGATGTTTCTTTGTTCCCCTATTGTTTTTTTTTAAGTTTTGGCACATTGTATATTGGGCATGTCGATGTCCATATTGGATGTTGAATGCCTTTCATAGGTGTGGGAGTGATGGAAGAGTTCGAGTACCATAGTTCACTAGATCTTTTAGTTTATGCTGAACCATACTGTGATTAATTTTTTGTTACACTTTTAGCATCAATAGATAAAAATTGCACTTTCTTCTTCCACTTTTGCAAGTTGAGACATCAAATCATTATCATCTCACTGTTACTCCTTCCCAAGCTTAAATTAATGCTAATACTTGATTAAATTATGCATAATGTTCCCTGGACCCATCTTTTAAAATGTTTGCCATGATATGAGTTGGACGAAGAACTTACCATTTATTGAATATAATGAAATAGTATAGCAACTTGTAATATTGATTTAGCACTCTTAGACGTTATGCTGACAATATGGAATGCCTTGATTTAGTCCTAGATGTCTAGTTATGGTCCAATTGAAGAGGCTTATGGACTAATGAGTAACTACTTGCAATTTGTTCTTAGGCAATTAGATTATGTGGCTTTGTCTAGTGAGTTAATGAATTTCTAATTTGGTTAAATTATGACATCTTTATATTGAGCAGACTTATGCTAGACAAGGTGGTTGAGCCTTATATGAGGCCGATTACTATTTTAGGGATGATTCTTGATTGTGAGTTGGACTTTGGGGTATTGACATGGACATGAAACCCTATGTGGAGGAGGAGACTATGACATTCTGAGTTATTCCTACATAAGTAGCTGTGGGCTAATAAAGACAGTTTATAATCAATTTTTAAGCATCAAGTTAGTGTTAATTCTCTTATTTGGGCAGGCTGTGACACAATAAAAAATATTGCATAGTTGAATTCATGTTTCATTTGCAATATATTGCATCCTCTGCTTCTAATATTAAACTCATTATAAATTCATGATTTGTCTATCCTTGTGTGGGATAACTCTTTGGAATGGTAAAGTATGTTTGTTTCAGGTTTATGTCTCCTTTGATTCTTTGGATGGGTTATTATGTGATGAAAAGATATTTTAATTTCTTAGTACCTATTACCTAAAGGTGCAATTCTTGTTTGCTTTCCAGGGATTGCTGCTTTTGAAATGGAATATGGACACTGGGTCGAAGAACAAAATCGACAAACATGTGAACTGAGAGCTGCACTTCAAGCAAATGTATCTGATTTAGAGCTTCACATCCTTGTAGAGAGTGGAATGGGACACTATGACAATCTTTTCCAAATTAAAGCCATTGCTGCTAAATCTGACATCTTCTATCTTATGTCTGGCATGTGGAGAACATCCACTGAAAGATTTTTTCTTTGGATTGGTGGATTTAGGCCCTCAGAGCTTCTAAAGGTGATTGAATTATTTGGAAAGAATTCTAGCTACCATTAAGTTTGCATGTGCAACCTCTACTTCAACACCTGCATGAAAATCATGATTCCATGAAAGTGAACAGTGACTATTCTAATGTAGCATGGAACTGCAGAAAGTATATAATGGTCTAAGCTAGGTCCACATATTCCATATCTCCAGTTTGATAACATGCTGGGAAAAAAAGGATCCCATGATTTTGTAATAATTTCACTTTTCTTCCAACTCCACAAGATTGCCATTTCATTGTCCTCGTGCATATCTTATTCTTGGTTTGCAGGCGCTCTACTCACAGCTGGAGCCTCTGTCAGATCAACAAATGAGTGCTGTTTGCAACCTGCAACAATCTTCACATCAAGCTGAAGATGCATTGTCCCAAGGATTGGAAAAACTCCAGCAAACTCTTTCAGATACTCTAAAATGTGACCCCTTAGGTACATCTTGTGTTTCGAGTTACATGGGACAAATGACAAATGCCATGAGAAAGCTGGAGGCTCTTGTAAGCTTTCTGAACCAGGTGATACAACAATTCTGCCAATATATTATTAATTATCTTATCCCTTTTTTAATTTATAAATTTCCTGTTTTGATGATTCGGTAGTTTGTTTTTTCTTTAAAGTTGATATAATTCATCAGTGCAATGCTTCAGATATCTTATCAACATCAGATTTAGTTGTCCAGAGCTATATTACTTGAACTTGGCCACCAATACAATACCTATGCATATCTTTGCATGCGATCAATGGGAGTGTCTGTGTCCAACTTGGAGTATGGTTGTCTGAGACAAGTCCACATATTCCCTGAAATGGTATTGAATGCTAAACATGTTCTTGAATGTTCAAGATTTGAAATGATAGAAATACAATACAGTAGATTTATTATGCGTCTTAGGATGAAAATATTTTTTTTTTAGTGAGGTGTTTGCTGGAGTTCTTGATACTCAACGTTATCAACTTTTTTCTTGTATTTGAGTCTCTATGCTTTTTGTAGTAGTAAGGTTTTAACGTCTCCTTCCATAACTTTTAAACCAATTCAACAGTTTTGAATCTGCATTGCCATTTACATTAGTTAGTTTTTCACCATTTCTCATTTGTTCTGCTGTTGTTTGTCTGTGTAAAACCGAAACAGAAAAACTGCTTATCCACTCACACTTTAATACATTTGACCTTTTCGCTAAATTGTTAGAATTGCTTCCCAATATTACGCTGACCATCAATCATCCTTGCCTAAATTTTAATACAGGCTGATCTCCTCAGACAGCAGACTTTGCAGCAGATGCACATCATCCTCACAACCCGTCAGGCGGCACGAGGTTTGCTTGCTTTGGGCGACTACTTCCAACGCCTTCGCGCCCTTAGTTCGTTATGGGCTGCTCGACTGTGCAAACCAGCTTCCTAAAAAGAAATCAGATCAGGTACCATGGTGATTTGTCATTTGAAAAATCTGCAACCAACCAACTTGGCAAAGGAAGGGACATCAACAAAATGGTTCCTAGCCTCCATTAGGATTATTATCATAGAGAGTATATCTAGCAGATATTGCAACAAGTGCGCTAGTGTAGATCGTCTGTGTAAATATATCACGGTGGTTCTGTAGCTTGTTTATGAACATGCCATTTGTTATTAGTGCCAATCCTTTTTCAGTATAAGGGCAGTAAGTTTGCCATGAAGGTATTTGATATCAGAAACAAACAGCTCTTTCCCAGGTTTTTTCCGATAAAAGTATCGTATTATTATAAAAAATCATAAAAGAATTTTATTATGAAAAATCGTAATAGAATTCTGTTATAGAAAAATTATAATAAAATTTTGTTACGAGAAAACCTTAACAGATTTTTCTTCCATGACGTCCGTCGCATTGACTTTTATTTAGATATGAGCCACCCTGTCAATAATTTTGACCTTGGTGAATATTCACCCTTTTGAAGAACACAACAAAATTTCACTTGGATCTAGACCTGATCACAGTTTTGAATTGACAGTTCGAAATCGTCGGTTTGATGGTTCTAGGGGGTACCTTAATCGTCTAAGACAGTTACGACTCACGGTTCAGAATCGTAAGTTCATGGTTCACCGAGGTTCAAAATT
>JBAMIE010000098.1:9501271-9524923 GCA_037177295.1 Kaempferia parviflora
CTGGTCGTCGTAAACGTGAGGGGAGACCTGGAGTGCGCGCCAGCCGCCGTCGTTGAAGGCCCAGGTCCGGCAGACGTTGAGCCCGGCGGAGGAGGCCTCCCGTAAGACGTCGCTGACCTTGCTTCTCGTGTCCGGGTCGGCGGCGAAGACCATCAGCCAGTAGGTGTTGAAGCCGTGGACGAAGAAGGGGCGGTCTCCGGCAGCAAAGTGCCCGCCTTTCTTCTCCACTAGGAGCCATGGATCGTCCTCCATGCCGGTTAAGGCGACGCCGTGAGCCCTGCGGCGGAGCAGAGGAAGTTAAAAATGCGGCGGTGCGATTGGGGGAGAAGACTGGTGGCGATGGAGATCGAATCGACCTGTTGATTAGAGTAGAAGAATCTTCGATCAGAAGGATGAAAAATGTAGATAGGAAGATGGATTGAAGCGATGGAGAGAAGAAATGGCTCGTCGGATTAGCAAGAAGAGTAACCATGAAGAAGGAGGAGGATAGTTGAAACAGAGCGGCGTCGCAACTTGTATACTAATTTCACTTTAGCCCTCAAATTTTCATGGTTTTTAAAAATATCTTATGAAAGTAAAAAGAGCTTTACAATTAAGAAAATTATATTAGGAGGACTAATTTTCAAAATATTAAGGACTAGAATATAAGTTCAAAAAGGGAAGGAAAAAAAATTAATTTACATTCCATTTATTATTATTATTTTTAATTAATTAATTAATTAATTTGAGAATAAATTTAAAAGGAGAATTATTTATTTTATTGATTTAAATTGCAGGTGATGTAAAAGTTGTTAGTGTCACGTCAACACTTAAATGGCAATTAATACAATTTTGACGCGATCCAATTCTTTGAATTATTCCATTCAAAACTTAGATATTTTAATTTGTGATAATATGAACCACAAATTTATTTTGATATGTAAAATATTTAATAGGGAGTTTCTCATAATATGACACAGCCAGAATTACAAAATCAATTAATGGATCGTGTAAACGTGAAGCAACGAAAATAAATAGAGCTCAATCGTCAAGAAAGAAGTCTTCCTTCATTCTTATTTCTCAAGTATTTTTTTTTTTTTTTTTTTTTTTTATCATTCCAGTCGTTCACAACAAAATCTCAGGTATCTATTTTCTTTGGGATTTTGTTGTTCACAACATAATCCTAGACAAAAAGAATACAATTTGGAGGCAAAAAGAATGGGTCTCTACCAAACAACAGATTCTCTGATGATGAAATATTTGCTTGATGAATTCATTGTGTTTTTTGGATGGATTGATCAGATGTGAATTTCAACGTATATCTTGTGCAGGAGAGATTTAATCTACTAAATCGTAAACTAGAAAAATATCAATTTAGATACATGTAAATGCTTTTGTTGTATTTGCAGTGATGAAAAATACCTAGTAATTGCTTATCCAGTTTGTATATGCACTTGTATCGATCGAGTCTACATACCAGAACTAGAATACTCCCCCATGCTTCTTCGCATTCGCCGGTTGGAGACGATAGTTATCCTCTGGTCCTGAAGCATGTTCATGTTGGGCGCAAGCAATCGGGTGTAACGATCAAAGTACAAGAGTTGCTTCATGAGAAGTGCAAATTCACGAGGAAATTTCAGCCCGTATGACTCGCTTACTCTGACCTGCAGCAAGCAGATGTGATGAGTAAATGAGCAACAGACATTCTCATTTCAAAATGAAATGCAGTCTTCATAAAGACAAGATATCAAAGGCTATGAGAGGGGAGAACAAGCTTACCACATCGAGGAACAATGCATTCATCTGCCTCTCATCAACAATCACATTCGCAGAAATAGCAGCTGCAGATGCATCAGGCGTTCTTGCAGTTGCAACAACAACTTCGGTATCTAGATCCTGCAAGAGATCAAGTAAAACAGTACCGTAACCAGAGTTCACCAAAGATTAGTAAAAATTAAAACACAGAAATTATTTGAGATAAAAGGTTCCAGTTTGTCTATTCAACTACTAAATTTCTGGTTCTTCAAATTTACTAGCAGGAGCTGATTCTAAGGTATCATTTTAGATTAGAACAATGCCACAAAACTTTTTCAAACTGCAACTGCCACCTATATGTATTTATTTTTCTGCATTGTTAGGTCCTTAGTTTCTATGATGCATCATCCAGATTTCGGTATTATCATTTAGGCACATATACTGAACCAGCATACCTGTATGGAAGAAAAAATTTTCTCCAAATCTCTTGCAAAGGCACTAACATCTACATCTTTCTCTGTAGCGCCCATTTCGATTAACGAAGTAGCCATAGATTCATAATCTTCATTTGCAAAGGATGCCAAAAAGGCCTCCATGGCTGCCCACGTCTTTGGAGATATACGCCCCACAATTCCTAAACAACATATACATTGCTCGAACAATAAGGCTATCGAAATAGGATTATTAATAGCAAAGACTAAATAACCTTCATAACAGAACCAACAAAGTAATAAAGAGTTCGATTGCAAGCACCAGCATGCACTTGAGATAAAGGAAAAGCAGTAAGATTTTCCTAAACCTTAATCAATTCAAGACTGAAACAAAAACATACCAAAATCAAGAAAACCAATTCGACCATCACGAAGCAACCACAAATTTCCTGCATGCACATCTGCATGGAAGTTGTCACATGCAATCAAGCTTCCAAACCTACAGATCAAGCAGGAAAATATATATATTGCCGTAGTTCTATGCCAAAATTTAAAGATTTGCTGGAATGCTATTATATTGTTACCAGACATTCAGTGCAGTAACTAAAGTCAGTTCAGGATCTGGAACAAGAGATCTTATAGAATCAAGGTCAGTGAGAGGAACCCCGTAAAGTCTCTCCATTGTCAACACACGGCGTGTGCTACAATGCCGATAAACAATGGGAGCCTTGGCCTGCCTCTCAAGTCCCATGTTTTCCAAATATCTCCTGAAGGATTCAATATTAGTTGCTTCTTTTCGGAAGTCAACTTCTTCAAGCATCGATTCCTTTATATCTCTCACAATTCCTACCTAGTAATCGACAAAATAAAAGTCAGAATGCATGATTTAGATATTTGTTGTCTCACCTAAAATGAAGTCACAGTTATTATTGACAAAATTCTTAGTGCAATATAGTAGCAAAAATAATTACGATGTGATCAATTTGATAAGCGAATTGCACCTGAATTAGATTGATGAATTAACACCCTAATTTAACTGAGCAGAGTAAGTTCTAAATATTTCTATCAGCATAATTTTACATAAAGCTCAATGGCATGATAAAATCCATGTAGCTGATCTCAAATAGTAGCCGATTCATGCAGCATAATTGTACTTGTTGGGTATTCTAGAAGTGAGGGAGTACTGATTATTAAAAAGCATTCCTTGTGGTTTCTGTTATTTAATAACAATAAGCATTAATTGACTTAACCTATATGGACAATATGCACGAATATTTCTTCGTTTCAATTTGAAGTTCACGAATGGGTTATATACCAGTGATGTCCGACGAAGTTCTGGGTTTAGGAACTCCAAGATCCGAGAAACAATATAAACAAAATTCAGATCTGCAACTAATATATCTTCGATGCCAGGCTTTAAAACCTTTATCACAACTTCCTGCTGCGAATTTTTTAGCCGGGCACCATGAACCTATAGAACGATGCTGTGAATTAAACAAATTTTCCTTGCAGAATAATGGCAGAAATCAAGGGCATGTGAGCATGTTCACAAACCTGAGCTATAGAAGCTGAGGCTATTGGAACAGGATCGATATACTCATATATGCTATCTAGTGGTCTCTGCAGCTCCTCGCGCAATATTGCTTCAATCTCATTGAAAGGAATTGCAGGAGCCCGATCAAAACAGTTCTGAAACTCCTGAACATACTCTGTGGGAAACAGTGTTGGAGCCGATGCAATGAACTGCACCATTGAAACAAAGATTTTGAACATAGGGCATCAACAAGGACCCCAACTACTTGATTATATCATAGCAGTGAGCAAGAGACTAGAACAATTTGCTCAGATGATTTATTGAGGAATAACATCATCATCATAATCATCAACAAGTTCCTAAACCAGGGAACATGTTGATGATAAAACTGTTAATGCTACACTTATGTTATGTCAATGTTTTTGATGGATTCATCAGTTATAAATTTCTCTAGTTCAAGAAAAAAAAAACTCTTATCTTTATTCCATGAAGCAAATAGTTCATAAACAAGAAACCTTGTCAATGAGTTAAGTAGAAAACATATGGGGAATCTGGAACAAAACTACAAGAAAAATCAATAACTCCCAGTCACATTTATATTCTTCCCAAACCAACAACTTGACAAACAAAAAAAAAAAACAAAAAAAAAAAAACAAAAAAAAAAAAAAGAAGGAAAACAGGAAGAGGCCAAGCAAGAAAATCCTATTATTGCCTCTCCAAATTATTCAGTTCCAAAAAAATAACCAGAGGTCTACAAATTTTAGTAGTACCTTCTTATGGGAACAAATCAAAATCTATCAAAAATGCAGCAATGCTAGTATGGGGCAGCAAATATTGTACAGACATTTCATAGGTGAATAAAACTTAAGATCTTTCATCAAAAGCTAAGTGGAATTCGATCTTTGGGTAATGGAATGTCACCAAAAGCCGTTCTAAGGAGTTTGACTGAATCAAATTAGCTCATTGTACCTGTCCCAACTTGATATATGTTGCTCCCAGGCGTTCAAATAACTTCCTCAGGTAAAGAGGTGAAAGTAATCCGAGCTGCATGTTAGGTGGCAAGCCTGAAGATGCATTTGTTGCCTGCTAAAGTGTAAAGGTGTAATACTTATTCTAAATATAGTGACTATGACATACAAAGTAAATTAATAGAACAGCTTCCAAGTTTCAACGACAAACCAATGCCATAAAGAAAATAGTTTTTTTTTTAACAACATTACAACAATAACTCAACACAAGATTATATTCATGTCATGTGAACAACACCATAGTCATTCTAAACTCATTAATATATTATCCAAATTTTACAAGAGTCACATATCCAACGAACAATTTTTGCATAATGCAAAATCTAAAGTCACAGTGGCTTGAAAGACAAGCATTCTAGTTTGACTTCTGAGATGATACAATTTAGTTATCCTCAACTGGAGTTAAATCTTTACTGGTTGCCACTCAAGCATGTTCCTTGTCTATTAAAGAAAATGAACAGGAACTATGATACCAATACTGGTTTAAGGTTCACAAACATAAAGATGACACATTCTCAAGAAACTCATCAATAGCAGTAATCATAAGATGGAGAAGGAAATTGGACTGAATAACTGAAACTACATCAAATTCCATGCCCGTTGTGTGTGATTGATTGTATTGTACTAGAGTTAAAATATTCACTACCTCGTGAAAATCTTCCTTAAATTGCATCATGATTTATGTGGAATTTACACTCAAAAGAAGCCCCATAAAGACTGTTCAGCTTTGGATATACAAACCAAGTGCAAAAAAATAACATCAACATTGGACATTGAACAAGTACAACTACGAATTATCCAAAAGCAAATGTATCTAGTGATGCCCCACCCTTGTAGGTATATTTGTAGCAAATAAACCCTTGTGAGATAGGATGACTAAGTAGCATTTCTATCGTGAACAGCATGTTTTGCATTCCAAGTTGCTTTGCATCAAATACCACCTACAAACTTGATCTATTTAGAAGTAACACATGTACCTTGGATAAATCAGTAAGCCACTCCCCTCCGACCCCAACAACAGCTTGAATGCCTTGCGCTAGTCTTAATGCGCCTCTAGGCCCCGTGTTAATTGATGTTTGAATGATGTCTTCAACCAGCTTGGGCAATTTTTCCATGCTATCTAAACATGAAGCAATAAACATAGACCAAAATGCATTAGTTTAACAATCAATAAGAATAGCAATGGTCATCTTAGCTTCTTTTGATTTACAAAAGAACATTATTTCACTTTGATCTCGTCAACAAACATTGAAAAATAATCTCAGACTCCCACCTAAATAACTTAAATGACAAAAATACAAAGAAGATACTGAAAGTAAACTAAGGCAGGTGAAGAATATTGTATAATCGCACTCAAGTCCTAACACTGACCATTTCAACTATAAGCGTAAGTATCATTTTTTATTGATTTTGAACTGCCATGACGGTCAACACATACAAAATAGAGATCTTGAAGTTGCAATATTCAGTACCTTGGAATCGTATGGACATATCACTGCCTTGCGAATACCTAGCTAACACCAAGGTTCTGCTCGATGGGCGATTGAAATTCCTCAACCGTACTGAGAGTGCCATCGCAGGTCGCTGCAACCCAATAAGGCATGAAATCCATAGTTAGTAAGGTTCCGTTAGTTTAGGCTGCAACAGAAGGGGCAAAGGCTACCAATCAAATATTTTATTAGCAAGATCAGGGCCAACGAAGAGAAGACAGACGAAACAAACAAATGGAAGGCAGGAAACGAAGAAGGAAATCGAGGGAGAGCCGAGGACCTGAGAGTAGTTGAAAATCAGGGGGAAGCCGGCGCTAGTCGCGCTCCTGACGGATGAGATCGCCATGGACGCCACCGGCGATGTCCTCCTCCTTGCGGATTTTTCCCTTCCCCGGGTGCGTCAAGAGTTTCATTCGCCAGGAGGTGTGGGGGCCGAAAAGCCACGTGTCGTTCCTACGGGCTTTGTTTTTCTGATCCGACCGATCGGTCTACCCAGTGGAATTGGAAGCCGCGGACCGGCGGACCGATAGATATTTGTATGGGCAATTAAATCATACACGTGCTTGAGTTTTCACAACTGACTGTTCTAGCTCAACTGCGGTAAAAAGTGAATACGTTCATATTTAACGTTCTCATCAATTCATTTTAAAATTAATACAGAGAATATAAATTATAGATAACTACTAATCATAAATTATGATTTCTGAACGACTGACCATTAATTCGATAAGAGGGTCTTATTTGAGACTTGATCATTATAATATAATACAAAATTAATACTGCTTAAATTTAGACCCACAGACTATAAAAGATGATATTCATAAAATTTAGAGATCTCCAACCACGAATAAGATGATTGAAAAAGACGTGGCTCGAATACAAAGCTCGCAGTACTTTAAACACACACACAATTCTGAACCTTCCACGAATAATCTTATCGCAAACGAAGAATAAATATGAAAGTGCTGCTACTGAGGGACGGTTCAGAAACTTAGTAACCCATGATTGTATACTCTGTTTAGATGACTATTTAGTTTCCTTTCACTTCACCGTAACCTTGAGGGCACTTTATGAACCACCAGAACTAGTTGTTGATAATGATTGACACGATTAATAGAATAGAATAAAATAGAAAAATACGCACAAAAAGTCACCGTGTTGATTGACGCGAATCTAGTTGGTGGTGGCCAGCCAGGATCTTCGGACAAGTAATCTGCACACATTGACATACAAGCCTCTTACAAGAAGTACTAGAAGAAAGACGAAAGACGAAAGACGAAAGACGAAAGACGAAAGACGAAACCCCCAGGCAAATATCCATCAACCTGTGGGGTATAATTTAATAATACAAATACATATAAGAAGTACCGTAGATATAAGAAAATTTTGGACTTTTCTTTCTTCGACTGGCCAAAGTAACAGTGATAAATATTTCCAAATTGCTCAAAATAAAGGATTTGAGATATTAAAGGTATGAACAGATTATAAAACTTCACTTACAGTCGACTCGCCTTATTCTATGAAGGAAGTTAGCTTCCGATCTGGAGAGGAATGCACATGCCTCACGTTACAGTCCTGAGAGAGAATCCCGTTCATGTGCTGATGAGGATCGCAGCAACAGTTTGGCCTGGCAAACTAAAAAAACAGAAATATTACTGAGGTGATTCAGTTTAACTCCTGAAAGTTTTCTACAAGTCACTAAGGTAAATCGAGAAACACTAACGGTGAAATTCCTACCAATACGCCCTAGCTGGGAATCGAACCATGGATAGCTGGGAGACAACTGAACGCCCTTATCGATGCACCATAGTCCTGGGGGCAAGACCTGGCAAACTAAATAAGATACAAGGATTACATTAATATAATATTGTCACCGGGATCTCCCAAAATCTATTGAAACAAATTCAAACCATCAAACTGTATAAATTAACTGATGTCGTTCTTAGGGTATCTTCAATAGTTAGAGCTCTAAATGAGCTTTTTTTATAGTTCCAATATGCCACATCACCATTATAAATTTTTATTGAAACATCTCCAACGATTAAAGGTCTAAGTGAGCTTTTTTGTGATATAATTCATAACATATACTTGCACGGCTTCATGCATATTATACCAATTTCATGACAAAAGAGCAGGTTTGAATTTTCAAACATGCTCTTAAACTACAAACCTAAAAACACACTTCTACAATAGCTAAAACTTTTTTATTGAGGTTTTTTAATTTTATAAATCTCTTACAAACCTTGCATTGGAGATGCCCTTAAAAATCTAATATATATATATGCTTGCGGAGGAGGTCATGACGTCATCTCGTTACGTTATACGCTTACGTCCCCCAACCTTTGCTTTTTTGCCTTCTTGCGTGGGTTCAATTTCCACGTTCCTTCCTAGCCTTATCCCCTTTCCTTTTCTCTATATAATTTTCCTCTGCCTTTTTTGTTACTTCCACCACGGTTTCTATCCCCAGCACCAAACGCCTTGATCAGAAAAGAGGGAGGGAAGGGCTTAGAGTTAAAGATGGATATGGGATCTCATGATCATGATCAAGGCAGTTCATGGCAGATGGTGAAGATGATGGTGATCGAACAGTTGCTCAAGGGGCAGGACTCGGCTACTCGCCTGCAAGCCCTGCTGCAGTTGGAGGAGAGCCCTCTGCTGGCGAGCTCTTCTGGTGGCAATCCGATGCTGGAGTTGGTCGCTGAGGTAATACAAACCTTCTCGGGAGCAATCTCTTTGTTGGGCAAGGAGACAACACCTGAAGCACCACTAGCTCAGGCCAGTTCTGATGAACAGAAGATTGGAATCTCCTGTATGAAGAGGAAGATCCAAACACCAAGAAGATCCGGATATAGAAGAAGGTAAAAGAAAAAAAAAATCTTTTTTGTTGATAACTAATTAAAATTCAAGTTCATCTCTCCTGATAACATTGGCCTTGTGGGCATTTGGATCACTCCTGGTCATTAATTGAGGGGAGACATTCGACAACATCTTGGTTATTGGCTTGAAGGGAATCTCATAATGCAGCATAAATTTGGCTTCTTGTTGAAAGAACAATGACTTGCAACTAACTCCACACTTTTGAAGTTGTCGGGGGAAAAGGAAGCTTTTGTATATATATATATATATATTTCTTTTTCGTTGGTCTTGTTTAATCAATTCAACTAGTTTCATGTCATCTGCTAACTTCATCTGCTGTTGGCAGATCACATCCATACATATGCAGAACAGTTATTGCCAAGGAGATCGAAGATGGCTACACATGGAGAAAGTATGGACAGAAGATCATATACGGCACTACACATCAAAGGTACCAATTCAGTTCCTCTCATGTTTATCTAAACGTTTTATGCTAGAGATTATCAGCTCAGAATGAAAATTCAACGGAGTTCTTTATCTAAGTAGAAATTCTATCCAGTTTCATAGAAAAGCCGATGTTTGAGGAAATTCAAAGAACATGATGTATTGAAGCATTAATGCGCCGTGAAAACAGTATACCAACCAAAATTAAGTCGCAGTCAATGCCTAGGACGAAAAGAGAACTAAAATCGGATTATATGCTTTTTTCCCAGTTAATAGTGAGCAAAAACATTTAGAACACTTAGTACTATGTAGATGGGTTGTATACCTGCGTTGCATGAATTGTCCAAAGGAATTTGAGATGATTTGCTCTGATTTGCAGAAGCTACTACAGATGCTCACACAAGTTTGACAGAGATTGCCAAGCCACGCGGCAAGTCCAGAAGACAGAGGATGCCTCCATGTTCACCATCATCTACATGGGAGAACACACATGCATGAATTCAACCAAGTTAGCGACACCTTGGATTATCAATTTCAATTCGGGAGATACTGCAAATACTCACCAAGAAACTCCTCTTTCTTCTGCACTTCTTCCCCCAATAAAGCTGGAGTGCAATGAAGAAGTGCTAAGCAATCACTCACCTCGCAGTGGCTCAACAGAACTTCTGGTGCTCCCTGACTTCTCAGACTTTGAAGGTTCTGCTCCAGTGGCACATTTCATGGGGGTTGCTTCGGACCAATATGATGTTACATCAAGCATTCGATCTTCTACCAGCAGCTTAGATATGGAATTTGATCCTGAGACATTCAGGCTTGATGATATGCTGGACTTCAGCGAGGACCAGTACATCAATTAGATGGCTTTTAAGCTGCAAGTATAGTGTATATTGAAACTGGCTATTAGGATGCCATTAAATATCATTCTGATATGTAGAACCAAATATGCTATTTTTGAGCTAATTACAAGAAAGTAGCTATGAATGCATTGGATGTTTTTCATCTGCTAGCAAATAAAAGTGTCACTTATAATGCAAGTGTTTCTGAAGTTGAGGCGGCAAACCATAACCATCAACAGAACGAACCCTGACACATTTGATACTAAAATCTCAGAGAAAACCGATGTCTCCCTGAATCTATAGCATATTTATATGGTTTAAAAAATCATATGAAGACTAAGGCAGTTGCACATCTCGGGGTGTGAGAGAATATATAGAAATATGTGCAGTCCATACAAATCCCAAATTACTGTATATTATTATCATTGTTATTATTTTGTTTCAAAATGCAAATAGGCATAAGAACCAAAAAAAAAAAAAAAATACCATGACAAAATTGCACTTTCATGCATAACAATCTCAAATAAGAAAATGCTCCTATTGCTTATGATAAGTAAATCATGCAATGTAATGCAAAAAAATCTTCAAAATTGATATTCAAAATTAATAAATCCTTGATATTTGCAATTAATCTTCCTTCTCGAAACTCAGCATGTCTGAGCATACCTTCCCTATGCCTTGACCACTTACATTAATGGCTAGTAGCAAATCCTCCATGTTGACTAGGGACGGATAGGGACGGATTGGCAAGGGCGCTGGGAGCGAGTGAATCGTCTTTTGACACATTGCTGATTGTATCATCACAAAAAAATCACCCATCTACCTCATGTCTAGTTTTTTGTCCAAAGTTATTTTAGTTGTAACTAATAAGTTTTCATGGTCGAATAGAGACAATTGAAGAATAAAAAAAATTATGTTAGGCAATATGCAAGCATATATGTGGTAACTTTAGCACATGAAACAATTTTTTCAAAGCAAGAAAATGTTGATACCAGGCTATTCGTTGGGAAAAGGGAGAAGGTACATTGCCAATAAAAGCATTAGGATAAGTACCCAACAAGTTATAGTCCACAATAGCAACTAAACTGCCGGAAAAAAAAAAAAAGAAAAAAGCATGGTCCAAAATAGCCTGAAACATTGCATGAAGTAAACCAAGCTCACATCATGCAACTAATCCAGAATTGTTCCATATAATTAAGTGCTATAAAATACCTCAACCGTCCCATCAGGACAGCTCAAAGCCGAAGTATGCTTGACTACATCAAATTGGTAAGAACACAAAATTATTTGGTAGAAAATCCAAAAGTACCTATAATTTAAATTATTAAAACAACGTTCTATCTGTAATTTGATATTTGAAATACTCCTTTGTGCTCCGCATTAAAATAACTTTAACTAAGATTGTCCCACGAGTAATTTTAATGAAAACTGCTCCACCTTAGAGATATATTATTACGAGGGCACAAGCGACTTTGACTTTGAATTAGGTTTGATTAAAATTATACAACCTTACAACAGATCAAAATTACTTTAAAGTCGAGTAAAAAGGGGTATTTTTTAGTATCGAATTAAGGGTGAAGAGATGTTTTAATAATTTTTAAAAGAGGGGTAGCTTCTTGACCACGTTTGATTTTCTGCCAAATTATTTTGTCTCCTATCTCACAATTATGTCAGCTAAAGGAGGCTTATTCAGAAAGAATCCAATTAGACTATTGAAGTTATCTAACTTATTGAAGAAAACGTGGAGGAAACTTCCTAACAGTGAGCTGGAGCTGGACCCATCAGTTAATGATGCAGGATATATATACCAGAAGTCAATTTCAATATAAATGTCCTGTCCCCTAGTAAATTTTGTGGGCCTTTCTTAGAGAAAAAACTGAATCATTCAGATGAAGAAAAAAAGATGCAAAAGATAAACATCCAAATTGTACCTAACGAAACTTATCACTTCTGGTGACCAACCACCTGTGTCTAAAATTTTCTTTTCAATTGATGAAATTATGGCAAAGAATAGAAGCATAGAAAATTTTAAAGAGAAATCCAATAGATTAATGATCAGACTAAGATAAGACAGGAAATGACTGAAAAGAAGGGAGGGGGATAAGGTAGGTGTTGATCTAAAGCATGAATGAGCGATGTTAGTTATACAAGTTAGTTGATTGGTTTCATTATCTTGGAAAGAAACTCTGTTGAAATAAGTTCCCCGTTGTGATTGGGTTGAATAGGACCAAACATTCCAGTCAAATCATGTTCTCTAATTATGTAAAGTAGGTCACCATTGTAAAAAAATTAGTTAGTACTCTAATCATGTTTTCTGATTGACTGAATATTTAAGTCGACCAAATGCGGGATTCTAACTTCACTTAGTTTGCATCCTTATAGTCTATGCAGAGCTGTAGATCAAACTAAACCATTGACTACAATCCGACACTCATTATTCCTTAGTCAAAAGCTTCCTACAAGTCACAAGGCAAGCAAAACCTCTACCTAGTCATACACATTGTCTTGATAATGTTGCCCAAAAGTGTGAACATCAAGGTTACAATCAATCTTAATTTCTCACGGCTCATATAATCAAATCTTCAACCTAGTCGATGCTTTACATTGCCCTCTAGGTCACCTCGCATCAGACACTTAATCTCTTAGATGCGTTGAACCCTCCAAGCTTCTCTTAGATGCTCCACATCATCTTTCTTCAATCACCTACAAGCTCAAATCGTTATAAGTCATCTTCTCCAATCACCTACGAGCTCACCTTGTCATAATTTGTTATCCCTCAACGCTACAAACCATCTTTCATCGATCACCATCGAATCCACCTTATTACAAACCTCTGAGTCATTGAACATAGTTCATCCAACTTGACTGCATCAAGTAATTCATATAACTCAGCCTCGTCAAGTCACAAGCTCTGAGCTCTACGTGCACACTTTAAGTCCCTATATACTTGATATATACATCAATACCAAAGGCAAACCTAACTTAAAGTTTTTTTCAAAAAGGTCAAAATAAAATAACCTGGCTGAACCAAATCACTTATAGAGTATCGTTGAACAGTCATAAACAAATAGACATGGACTCTAATTCATTAAACCCAATATATCATCAAGCTTCTCTCTGAATCCAACTTGTAATTTAACTATTTGATTACTTAAAAGATTGCTAAAAGATGTGTGCATAGTTTCGCCAAATACGAATAGACATTTGTTGTGTGATTCTCTCGTATCAATGGTTTAAAAACATCATGCTCAAGCTACATATGCAGTCATTGAGGAAGAATTTGAAAAGGGAAAATTATACATGTTGTATATGTAGTTTGCATGTGCAGTTTAAAAAAAAAATTGTGGTTCAGTCAAATCAATTTAAACATGACCAAATAACCAAATTTAATAGCTTTTAACTCGTAAGTGTTACAAGTGAATACTTTTGACAAAAATATATATTTTAAAAAAATATATTTTAATAATGATCATATATGTCTCTGCATATCACATATCACATTATGCAATGAGTTGACCACAATACTGCCTACTTACACTTCCTAAAAACTTGCTCATAGCTTTAGAAGAATGAAAAGTCTTGCAGGGTCGATTACAACCACATAGACATTCATGATTGAAAAAAAGTGAAGAAAAGCAGATAAATACCTAAAATTTGATAGGATGATTACTTGTATCATTAATGTGCAAGAATCAATATACTTTTAAAAATGGATTACAATTTTTCTCGTATGTGTGTCTGCAATGCAAAATTTTGTATGATATTTTTTTTCATAATCTCATAGGATGAATACGTATGCCTCTTTAAAAATGCTCAATTTTAGTCACATTTAATTAAGCAAACATATTCAGCAATATGGTCATATGTTAGAATGAAGCATTATAACTTGGCACCCTGCAAAAATACCAGTAACTGTAGTTGAAAGAATCTTTCCTAAGTAGATATGTTAGAACAAATTGGTTTTACTATTGGTGTGTATGTTTCCTGCATGCCAATGTAAAAGATGCTTGTTTGCATATCCAACATGTCTCATTGCCATATTGACAAAATACAATACAGAAAAAAAACATATATGTATACTAATAAACCATAACAAGAAGATACTTCTTTTAGTTATTAACATATCCATTTGGTGACAAACTAGGAACTGGAATTTGCCTCGGATGACGGTTAATTTAATTTAATAGAAAGGGCAACAAGAAGAAGAGTAAAGTTTGTTTGTTCAGGCGTCTTACCAACTAAAATGCATCTCATTTATAGCTTACAAAGCGAACCATCTTAGACAGAAGACAGTACCTCAGTGGTGACCTCAAGGACGTCGATTTTGTCAAAATCGCCGGACCGGGACAACTTCTCCTACGCGATCATGGCCTAGAGCTCTCTGAAGGTTCGTCTCACAGTCTCTACCACCCAACCCAGCACTTAATGCAGAGAAACCTCATTGGATCTGAATCTGGGGTTCCGCATAGCCAAGGAAGGAAGAGAAGCAAGGGCTTGTAATAGAGCCGTAGCTTCCTTTCTGGCGAGAATAGAAGGCGAGAGATGGGAATGGTGGAGGGAGGGAGGGGGAGAGAGAGGCATGAGATCGGGTCGGCAATGAGGGCCACCAGTACCACGGCCATGGTGTCGCCCGGCGGCGACGACGGCGGCGATTGATCCGTTCCCGCGCCAGTGACTTCTCCTGCTCTCTCGCACCCTCTTCGTCACGTGATCGCGTTCTGGTGTTGAATTGATGGGCCGATTCATAATCAGCCCATTAGACCGAGAGTGTAACAGACGCGGCAAACCCGCATCTCTCTATAAGCCCATTATTTATTAATTTTAGTGACAATTCTATTTTGACCTAAAATTTTGAATTTTTTTCAAAATGCCCATCATTTTTTAACGCAATCAAGATCCCATAAAAAAACATTTGAAATTTTATTTCATTTAAATAGATATAAATTGTGATTAAATTGAAAGAAAATGAGGGTTTTAGAGATGTGTTTTTTATTTTTATTGTTATAATAAACATATATGAATTTTTTATAATATTATTTAGTGTGACTTGTATATATATAGACTCTTTTTAGAGATGTGTTTTTCATTTTTATTGTAATTATAAACTAAAAAAACGATAAATAGTATTTTTATTAGCACATATCTTGAATTAGTTTTAAGCAGTTTTGGAAAAAAAAAATATATTTTTGATGAAATCATATTTCCACAAATAAGTACTTTTTTGATAAATTTTATGATATTTTTGACTAATTTAATCCAAATAATCACGTTCATAAAAATATATATATATATATAATTGTCACATCAACTGCCCCTGAAATTTAGATAAAATCCTCTCATTTATACCTTAATTATTGACGAATTGAGATCGTAATCTGATCACAATTGTTTACGGTTAATCGACAGATTCACTTGTCCATCTATATTATAGTTTGGATCTCGTCAAGTGGTCGGAGGCTACCTCCCGACCACTCGGAGGCCATCGGGAGGTGGGAGGATGATCAAATTGCTAATCGTCGAGGGAGTGGCCTCCGGCCTCATTCGAATCTAAACTATAATTTAAATGGACAGATAAATACGTCGATCCATACTAAAAGGAGTATCAAATTTTTTTTCCGATAACATGACTAGAGATTTAGAGCTGAAAGTGAAAAGGAGTATAAACTTTTTTTTTCCGATAACATGATTAGAGATTTAGAGCTGAAAGTGGAAAGGAGTATAAAAAATTTAAAAGATATTTTTACAATTTCAGAAGGTCTACAAATTATGTAAACTTATAAGTGTAATATGAAACTTTCCTTGTAAAGAATCTACATTTTTTATTCGCCACGTGGCTCACGTGAAAATTTTAGTTATCAAATCACTCATAATAAAATATCCACTATTCATTCTTTTTTAATAAAAATTGTTATTTGAAATAATAAAATTTAAAATAGGTATTTATAATTTTAAAATAAATTTGCATATAAATCCAACTTAAAACGGGCCATGTGATTGTAAATGTAAATTTGAGAACTCTAGGGTTCATTCTGAAATTTTCAAAGTTGTGGTGGCGAAATGAAAAATCTACTAAATTCTAATAATAGCAACCACGTGACGTGTGAAGTGAGCGAGGCCGGCCAGTCTAGACGCCGGTCGGTTCGGTCGGTTCGGTCGGTTAACAAATAGAGGCGATGAGGCGAGTTCCTCCAAAAAGGAGGAAGCAAAGCTGCCAAGGCCACCACGTCGCTGTGTGCTCTCTCATCTCGCACCGTTCCTGCTCGTCATCGCCGACCAAGGACGGTCAAGCTCGGGAACCCTGATCTTGCCCTCGATCTACCTTCACCTCCCCCTCCGATCGCCTTCCCCCTTGCTTGGAATCGTGCTAAAGCGGTATCATCTTTGGTCCGTAGGAAGAGAGAAAAGAAGGTTCCTTTTGGTCCCAGGCCGCCTCATTGGTCCCCTTTTCGAGCCAAAGGTCGGAGCTTTGTGTGCCAAATTTCCTTAATCGCTAAGTTTTTGCCTTGCCTTTTTCTTTCTGAGGTTTGCTTGGTTAGATTTGTGGAGGAATGGTGTGGTTTCGGGTGTGGGTTTTGTTTCTTCTTTGGGGATCGTGTCTGGGGAGGTTCGTGGTGGAGAAGAACAGCTTGAAGGTGACTTCGCCTGATTCGTTGAAGGGAATCTACGAGTGTGCTATCGGAAACTTTGGCGTTCCTCAGTATGGCGGGACGATGGTGGGGATCGTGGCGTATCCGAAAGCCAACCGGAAGGGCTGCCAGAGCTTCGAAAATTTCGAAATCTCTTATAAATCGAAACCCGGTGGATTCCCCACCTTTCTTCTCGTTGACAGAGGAGGTAAGTTTCGGAGGCTTTATTTTCATCCACCATTTAGTTTTTCTACACTGCTTATTTGTCGATTGTTTAACATTTTTATATGCGTACCTTAAATTTTGATAGTTGCAATCTCTGTGCACCAACAATATTCCCCTACCATTGATCTCCTTGTTTATTTAAGATGGAATCAACTCGTTCATTTCTGGAGTCGTAGTAATATGTCAGTGTCTGAACTGACTTACTGCGTAATGTTTTTGTGCAGATTGTTACTTCACTGCAAAAGCATGGCACGCGCAGAATGCTGGAGCTGGGGCTGTCCTTGTGGCTGATGACAAGTTAGAACCTCTGATAACGATGGACACACCAGAGGAGGAAGACAGCAGGGCAGACTACCTACAAAACATCACAATTCCGTCAGCACTTATCACCAAAAGCTTTGGAGATAGCTTAAAGAAGGCAATTCAAAATGGTGATATGGTCAACGTCAATTTAGATTGGAGGGAGTCTCTACCCCATCCTGATGATCGCGTGGAATATGAATTCTGGACAAACAGCAACGATGAGTGTGGTGCGAAATGTGACAGTCAAATAGAGTTTGTTAAGAACTTCAAAGGAGCAGCACAGATATTAGAGAAAAAGGGTTATACCCAGTTCACGCCCCACTACATTACATGGTACTGTCCTGAAGCTTTTCTTTTGAGCAAGCAGTGCAAGTCTCAGTGCATCAACCATGGGCGATATTGTGCACCGGATCCTGAACAGGACTTCAGCAAAGGGTATGATGGGAAAGATGTTGTAATCCAAAACTTGCGTCAAGTTTGCTTGCATAAGGTTGCTAATGAAAGTGGGAAGCCGTGGGTGTGGTGGGATTATGTGACTGACTTTGCGATCCGTTGTCCTATGAAGGAAAAGAAGTATACGACAGATTGTGCTGAAGCAGTAATTAAATCACTTGGTGAGCTGGCTATTAGTTTTGTTGTGTACCGCATTAGGTTCGATACGAATTGAAAGAAATATAAATTGTACATAATTATTTCTCCCATTTATATGGCATTTATTCACAGTGATAATGGAACTTTTCAACAGGCATTGATCTGAAGAAGATAAATGAATGCATGGGTGATCCTGATGTGGATGAAGATAATCCAGTGCTTAAAGCTGAACAAGATGCACAGGTTCAAACCATTTGTTTTGAATCATCGCATTATCTTTACATTTGAAATTACATGCAATTTTATTCTCCTGATGTTTTGAATCTGATTGATGTTCTTAGATTGGAAAGGACTCCCGTGGGGATGTCACTATTTTGCCAACACTTGTTATCAACAATAGGCAATACAGGGGTAAGCTTTCAAATAGTACTTTACTGATTATAGTTACCTGGGAGCTTGCTTAATTTATTGTTCTTTCTTTTGTTAGGCAAGCTGGACAAGGCTGCAGTACTCAAAGCAATCTGCGCCGGCTTCCAAGAGGCTACTGAGCCAGCTGTTTGTTTGAGTGAAGGTGCTTGGACATTTTGAGCTTCTTCTGTTAATTGCTACAAATGATTGACTCTATTATGCTGTAGCAGATTGCTGATTAATTGCTCAATTGTCTGGTTTTTTATTTTATTTAATTTTTGTTATATAGAGATAGAAACAAATGAATGTCTGGACAATCATGGTGGCTGTTGGAAGGATGAGGCTTCTAATATCACTGCATGCAGGGTACTTTTTATAGCAGTGCATCAATAACCACAACAAATACATAATTCTGCTCAGTTGATCATGTTTTGTACTTATCTTTATCCAGGATACTTTTCGTGGTAGAATTTGTGAATGCCCTGTTGTGAAAGGTGTGAAGTTTGTGGGCGATGGATACACCCATTGTGAAGGTACTATATCAATCCCATTTAAGCAGCAGCTGGAGTTGCTAAAATTCTGTATGATTTTTTTTTTTTGAATACTTAACATTGTCAAGATTTAACAGAAGCTAATCTATGTGCATAACCTTGCCTTAAGATACGGAAGTGTAGTAATTATTATTAAGGTAAATATTAGAACTAGAAAATTGAGTTATTCTTTTATTGCCTTTACTTTCTATCTAAATATTTAACTATATCTCCGACTGCAAATGTTGATATCCCCATACAAACTGTATAGGCTACAGTTGGACAATGTGTTAATTTTTTTGTTGGTGATTTGCTGAAGCAATGACCTATTATGAACCTGAAAAAGAAAAAAATATGATCAAGTAAGGGCAGCCTTTAGCTTTTAAGGTTTTTACTCAGCTTTTGATATATAAAGTTCTCATTAATCGACAGTAGCTCACTCAACGAGTTGGCAGGGACCTAATGTGCCATTTTCATGGTCCAACTAATTGATGTTTAAATTGATGCTTTAGATTATCAACCATCTACATTGATTTGCAATTGACTGTCCTTTGTTTTTGTTTTTTTTTTTTTTAGGTCAGTATCAATTATTCATAAATCATAATTCGATGTTTATCCTTCCAGTCATTCATGTGAAATTGGCAGCCATCATAACATTGGGTAATTGCAATAGGTCATCCACCAAAGTCTGACTCTCATAAAAAGGGGTGGCAGAGTGCATAAGGTTCCTACTAGTGCTTGGTGTTGGAGACCATGATTTGCAATTAAATATCTAATACATACGCTATGTGGACCACACTTTGCTTTGATCAATTATAAATTCAAATTTTATTGCCTATTTAATCTTTGCTTCTTCGTTGTCTATGAAGATTCTTTATTAATTTCAGTATATTCTGTCAAACACTTTCTATGATTTTACCACGTTTCTACTTTCATTCTTCTAACATTGTAAATTTGATTATTTTGAGTGATATAACTGTATTCGGTGCTTTCAATAGCGGAATCACAAGTTAATCCTTTGAAGTTCATTTAATGATGTACCTTTTATTTCAGCTTCAGGGTCAGGAAGGTGTGAGATCAACAATGGCGGATGCTGGAATAAAACACAGGATGGAAAGACATATTCTGCTTGTGTGGTAAGCAATTCGATTAAAGCCATTTGTTTGCACTAATCTTGTCAATCCCTAAGCACTAGAATAAAACAACCTTGCAGGATGAGGGATGCAAATGCCCATCAGGCTTCAAGGGTGATGGAGTTAACTGTGAAGGTATTTTATTGATCATGCTATACTTTTGAAAGTATACTGATACAATACCCTTTGGTAGATGTGTAAAGTCTAATGGTGTGTCTGGTTTAAGGAATGAAATAGATGAGAGATAGAATAATTATACCTAGAGAATGGAATAAATTAGGAATAGAATATAAATAAATAAATATTCCTTTATTTGGTTGTTCATTATTCTTATGTTTGGTTCGTAGGAATGTTTAGGGCCAGTGGGCAGACCTACTACTAGGGCCTATCTGGCTTGACCCAACTGTTTGACACTCCGTTAACACTTTTGGTCTGATCAATATGTCTGGCCTGCCCAACCTGCTAGTTCAATTGACCCACCCAATCCAACTGGTCCACTTTGCCTAATCACCCGATTTGCATGTTATATGACGAGCCCGTCTGGCTCTATCAGACCATCTGACCAGCTAGGCCTGTCCAACTTGATCAACATCCTCAATTGCTTGGTTCATAATGCCGCCACCTTACAGGCTTGCCCAATCCCAATTAACAATATATATATTTTTTTCGAGTGGGGAGGGAATAGAATTAGAATAGGTAAATATTTGAAGAATGAAATAGCTTAGGAATAACTATTCCTAGAACAAAGGGATAGCTATTCCTTTTTACGAATAAGGAATAGCAAATTTATGAAAATTGGTGTTCTAAGTCAATTTTACCAAAGATAAGAATGCATATTCTATGAAAGTAAATAGGAAAAACACAGCTATTCCTATGAAAAACCTGTTAGTTTCGTAATATATTCATGAATCTCCCATGATGCGAAAAATGCTATACGCGATTAATGATTTTCTTTGCCAGATGTTGATGAATGCAAGGAAAGGTTAGCCTGTCAATGCTCTGGCTGCAAATGCAAGAACACCTGGGGAAGCTACGAGTGCAGCTGCGGTGATGATTCGTTATTATACATAAAGGAGCACGACACATGCATAAGTATGTATACCGAAATCCTTAACTTTGTTGCAAATTTCATAATAACTGCGTTCTTCAAGCACCAAAGAATATTAACCAGATAAGATAGTTCCTAGTACTATTACTCCATGAGATCGACTATAACACATTTATGTCCAGGTAAAAGAGCTTCTACAGAAGTTGGTTGGAGCTTTTTGTGGGTTATCTTCTTTGGCCTAGTCATAGCTGGGGTTGGAGCCTATGCTGTATACAAGTACAGAATCAGGGTAAAGTTTGCTATTTTTGAGCTATGTCTACTGCTATCCCTGTGTTTGTAGTTCATGTTTTGCATCAATGCAATGAAGTGAGTTTTGCTATAGTCAAACAACTAATGTACCTGGTTTATGATGCAACATCTGATTGTTTTTCAAGTTTCATTTCTTTTCTTCTCTCTTCTTCAGAGCTACATGGACTCGGAGATTCGCGCCATCATGGCACAGTACATGCCGCTTGACAACCAAGAAGCTCAAAATCACATCCAACATGCTGAAATCTGAGCTTTCTCATCACGTATCGTGACGGTGCAGAATTCTGTAATATGCAATCTTGGCGATCCTTCTACTGGGACTTGTTAAACCTTTGTTGTAGATCTGAAGCTTATTTGCCTCCATTGGAATTGTAAACTTAAAGAGTTGAATAATGTGGATCGCTATTAAGCTTGCAAATCCAACAAGAAAGCTTTTGAGGAAGTAAACTACATCAACCAAAACTTGAGATATTGAGTCAATGTCAAACAAGCTAAGCTTGTTAGATCTCTGCCCTGTCATAAATAAGGATGAGTTTATGAAAATCCATGAATAAAGCACCTTTGCAAATAGGAGAGAGTCACATTTATTATTTACAGAGGCTGAACAAAGTGCACTACCTACAACAGAACTGCTTGTATGCAAGGTGACACTCAGCTTCTATCTACAAAGTATCTCACTCTGTTCCATTCTCTAGAAACAGGCACATCAACACTTTATATGTTATGCTACATTATACTCACAAACAAAGCATCAAACATGAATACTCGAATAAAGAATATATAGACAATAAAAATCCTTCAACTCTAGTCAGACCGATGTAACACCGGCGAGTGGGGTTTCCTCGGGCTGGTTATCGTATTATCTTAAAGTGAAGCTGTCGTAGAACAACTTCGACGGTGAAGTGACATCGAAAAGGAAGCTCTTGGAGGTGGTGCAGGGATAATGGTGCCATTTATCGTTCGAGATTTCAGCATCTGTTTACTGGAAACTGCAGATGGTTCTTGAAGAGGGTAGCGACTAGGACATTTGATCTCTTGAACATTCTCCAGTGATTCAGCAATAGCCCTCATGGTAGGCCTTTCTGAAGGGTCCTTCTGGAGGCACTTCAATAGGATATCTGCAACCGTTCGGACTGCTTTCGGAGGGAACCGTCCTTTGATCCGAGGGTCCATGATAAATGATAGGCGGCAATCATCAGCAAGGAATGGCTTGCTCCATTTGACAATATCGCGCTCCTCTTTAGGGTACCGAGCATCAAGATTCTTCCTTCCGGTTAGTAGTTCAAGAAGGACAATTCCAAAACTCCAGACATTGCTTTTAGGGGTCAGTAATCCTTTCTCCAAGGTCTCCACTGATAGATTTCCAGAGGCCTGATTGACCACAAAAGGATAAGTTCAGTAAAGGTTACTATGTAAGTCACATGATTTACTTGATAGAAAAAAAAAATGAGGAATGCTGTTCGTGAATACAAGGAACTGAAGTTAAACCACTTACAATAGAAGAATTTGATACGCTTGTGTCTGGGTTGTAGTAACCGATGCATCCATACCCTGAGAGCTTTGCACTGAAATCCTTGTCAACTTGTATGTTTGAGGTAGAAAATTCATGATACATAGCCTGATGATCAAAAGCATAACACTGAAAGATATCAGATAAGAGCATAAATTTGAGGATGCCAGATATTCTATAGTTCAGGCAAGTAAAATGAAAAAACAAATGACCAAGATTACAGTCGCTAACTTTATAGATATTATATCATCCTCATCAGATGATCTCCAATGTATTAAAAAAGAAAATTTTCCAGTTTCTTAGTTGTAATCTTATTGAGACAGCATCAATAGATGTTAGAATTATATAACTCTTTACCGTTCTAATAGTTTCTTCAAATATTTAGCCGTCTCTAAATCTTTTAAATGAATACACAGCGCACGGCATATCAAGGATGAAGTTAATTCACCTGAAAAGGTCCTTCTTCGTGTAAGAAGGCGAGACCTCTTGCAGCGCAGAGTGCCACTTTTATCCTTGTAGGCCAATCAATTGATGGACCATCTGATCTTCCATGAAGTAGTCGATCGAAACTCCCATGATACAGCATATCATAGATCATCATCCTCTCATCAGAACC
>JBAMIE010000098.1:9552180-9565880 GCA_037177295.1 Kaempferia parviflora
AGAGGGAAAAAAAAAAAAAAAAAAAAAAAAAAAAAAAAAAAAAAAAAAACAATTAGAAATAGGTTCCCTTAAAAATCTGAAGTAACAAACAATTCAAAAAGTCAAAGCTTGATCAATTCAATACAATTATTTTATCATCTATTCTTTACTGGTATTTGTAGCATTTGTGAATGGCAAAAAAAGTACAAGGCCTTATGAAAAATTTGGACCTGTATTGAACATATTTTAGGACAAAAGAAGACTACAAATGGTAAACTAGAGGACAGAGCGAGAACAACATTGCCAACAAATAAACAAATAAAATATCACAGGCAATTGAAACATATGAAAACTAAAAATAAGAAAAACATGTGACCAATGAGATACCTTTTCCACAGGGGTGGATTCTGGTGAAAGATTCTGGGCAACTAAGCGCATTAAAATGTCTCTTGAACTGATAACAAGAAAGAAAGAAAGAAAACTAATTCAGAGAAAAAAAAAAAAACAAGCGAATAAAAAAGTTAAATTGACAACAGCATACGTCAGAATTCCCTGGGGTTTATTTTCAATTGTCACAACTGCTGAACTTATCTTGAACTCAAGCATCTTCTGGGTTGCAGTTAACACTGAATCAGTAGGTGAGATGGTAACAATCCTAAAAAAAGATTCCACTATCAGCTAATTGACAACATTTCATCTGCTTACTCGGCTACTTGCAAATGAATGTCGCAATTCCTTAAAAAATGTAATTTTGAAAAGAATATTACCTACTTTGAATTCTCTTGAATGATGGTTGACAAAGATGGCTTAAACATCCGCTCTCGAAGAGTTTCAATAAATGTATTGGGACCTAATACAACAGATTAAAGATATTAATAAACATATCTATAAATTTTTCTTGAGAAATGACAATATGAACAAGAATACTTTATTTGAGATCAGCTATAATGAGACAAATATCTAGCTGTTATAAGAAATAGAAAATGCACACCAGAAATAGAAGTCCCCCAATGCTTTTCTACCCCTTCAACTGCAGCTGCAATGGCCTTCCCCTTTTCAGCTGCTCTTTCCATTCGTGCTATCGCATCGTATAGACATTTTGCAATGTCAAGCAAAGCAATGACTTCACCTTTTTCTACAACTGGCAAATGCCTGAACTTTCCTATAAGTAGCAAGGTTGAAAGTGTAAATACAATTTTAACATAAAATGTCAGAGGTGCCAATCAAATTTTGAGGATCACCTTGTACCATCTTCTGTAATGCTTCCACAGCAAGTGTGTCAGAAAGAACAAACATTGGATTTCTGGTCATAACTTTTGACACCGGAGTTTCATCAAGTTTTAGCTCCTTGGCAATGACTCTTGTGGTAATATCCTTTAACAAAGAAAACAAAATAAAAAAGTAATAATATGGACTCTGATATATTCCCTTGGTTTTTTAAAACTCATGCTGACAATGGATGGACCTTGTCTGTAAGAATTCCACACAATAGTGCATTTGAATCTGTCAGCAAGACAGCATCAACCCTTCGTGCAGCCATCCTACGACAAGCTTCATAGACAGTTGTACTTTCAGGGATTGTCAAAGCCTTGGACAAACGTAATCTCTTAACTGTTCTTTCTCCACTCATAGTTCTGCCATCAGATTCGAATTTCAAAACAAGGTAGGAAGGTATTTTATATCAAAATTATGTAAAGATAATGCACAGTTAGTTAACCTATCAACAGATAGAAAGATCAACAAAATACAAAGCACAATTTTATGTAAATGTCTCAGAAGTTCTTTTGATATTTAAGATAGAGGAAATGCTTTGCAATATGACATATTTTGTAACAAACTTTAGTGTAATGGAAAATAAGTCTTGTTTATTTTGTGCACTATGGTTTCACCTTCAGAGTAAAGGCAAAAAGGTTAGTTGTTCTAGATGATCCAAACTTGAAGCATGATTTGCCATGGATTGTCTAACAGCCTAGCTGCGTGAGGCAGGAGAACACTATTTGCCAATGTAATTGGGAGATGGTATGATAATTCCTTTTTGAAAGGATAAATAGGTATCTCACTACAGTTTTGGCGATAGGAATAATGAACTGTTCCAACACTGTGTTATACCTACTGCAACAGGTTATCAGGTTATAGCAATTGGCTGAGACATTACCTCCAATGATCAAGCCCCTTTAGTTAAGCTACTAGAAATGCATTGAGACACTGGAATACTTGATACCTCCTCTAATGATGAACTGCACTGGCTCATTGAGATAGAAGAATGGATAATCGGCACATTCTTATTACTTCTTGTTAACTCAAGAAACTAAATGAAAACAAATGCCGCTATGACATAGAGTTCAAGAAACCACTTGTACAGTTGGTTGCTGTGATAGTGATCCAGCATATGAGGATTATATTCTATTTACCGCACATGTTTGCACCCTTTGTTTGGTTGTAGATTGCACCAGCCTTAGCATGCCTTCCATCCTCCATAAATTATCTATGGGCCAATTCATCAGTTACATGAGCTACTGAATTGATAACATACTGGCAAAAACATTTGCTTTGGTGATTGGTCGGCTCTAGGAAATTGTGTGGATGTGATTCTAGGATACGTAAAACTCCCTCAGAAGTGTCCCAGTAGCTTTCCATGATTATATCTAAGCTTTTTATGTATATTTATAATCATTCAGTTCATCTTTAATAATATCGAATAAGAAACTTCCCTAGGATGGAAACATACTTTAGGCCTAGACGCACTGTCCTGTTAATTCAAAGGTTGGCAAGAATATGTTAGCTTAACATGAGGCGTACAACAAAGGATGGGGAAATGGATGGATGAAAAGTGAAAGAATGAGTGAATGAAAATAAAAGGAAGTATATTTTTCACTATCCCTACTAATTTGAAGATGAAGCCGACGGAAAAACTTGAAACTTCTACGGTTCAATGCACGGACAAAAGACACTCGTTTTAGTCATTTCATCAAGATGACAAAATAACGAATTACCAGTGTATATATGACAAGAAATGCTACGAAAGATTTTTTTACCCTCCAAGGCAATAATCACAGTCCCAGATCATGAAAAGAATTCAACATCATCAGGCACAAACGAAAGTAGAAGACGAAATCCATCGGAAACATCCGCCGTAAGCTATTAGAAGATGAAATCAACTGAAAAAAGAGAGGATCGATCGAGAAGAAATCTAGATCTAAATGAGGAAACAAGAAACGCACGGAGGTCGAGAAACAGAACTCCGCCGTCCAGAGTCCGAGCCGTTCTCCGTACTCTTCTTCCTTCCAAGGGAGCTGGCCCCCGATACGCTCCTCCTAATCGACCCACCCCCGACGCTGTTCCCGTCCATATGATCCAAAGATCAACGCGGCCGGATCTTAACCTTTCCTCGTCCTTTCCGGCAGCTCCGGCGCTGTATCTCGAAGAATACTCCTGCACCCCTTCCCGCGAGCCGACTCGGACGGCCGGCAGCCGAGAGAGAATCGGACTGGCGAGAAATCGGTAGAAGCGATACCGCCTGATGCGATAAGTCTCGCGATGCCTCTCCTCCTCCCAATTTGACGGGAGGCTAACCTTCCTTGCACAATTCTTTTTTCCCCATTTTTTTAAAATAAAGCACCCCGAAAACATTCAAAATTATGTACCCAACAAAGGACTTGATTCAGTGGGCCCACCTACTGGCCAATCAAAGCAAGGGTACAAGTAAAAGTTACACAACACAAGCCGAATCAATTCGGTTACCACGGTACTCGTCGGGGCCCATTGGGAGCACCTGATAAAGAGCGACGAGCGTGTGGGTAAGAAATTGCGAAGGTTCCATTGGGTAACGATAAAGGCAACGAACAATTATATGCCACGTATTGTATTGGGCTAAGATTCTCGAGGTCAGTTCGTGTGCATAAACTCACGAATAAGAATTAGTTAAATCGAAACCACATATTAAATTTTAATGTATTCAGAAATTTAATTTAATTTTTTTAAATGAATAATTGGTTTGATTTTAAAATTTTTAAACTGAATTAACTAAAATATTGTCTCGATTTAATTTTTTTATTTTTTTTTTAAATCGATGAACTCAGTTTAAAACAAAATCAATTAAGTTCGATTAATTATTTTAAATGAATACTCTCTTCTATTTCCAATTCGTTACCGTTTTCGTTTAAAATTAATCAAGTTGATGCGGTAAGGCTGGAAGGATCATGTGGAACCCAGGTACAGTCAGTAGGAACAACCAATAAGGCAGACGATGTGGACCTAGCGACGTGAGTCCGGCAGGACCTGCAACCCGTCCGGTGGGTCACCACACCGGTCCTCCTTGAGGAGGCAACGGAAGAGGTCAAGGCAGCCTACCCGCCCGGCCCAACGGCTCACCCGGTCGGTTGACACACCGGTTCTCCTTGAGAAGGCGACGAACGGCCTGAAACTCCGCTCAAACGGGCTGCTTAACGAAAGAACACTCCACCTACTCCTTTGGCGCGTAGCAAGCCAGCGGCAAAGATGTCAGAAGCGCAGACGACGCACTGTACGGAGGGTACAAGCGAAGCTTCTAGCCCGGACAGCCTACAGGAATGTTATGCATCCCCCAACAATCGTACACCGGTGACACGTCCAGTTAAGGTAAGGTGTCAGTGTCAAAGGTGGTTTGCCCTTGGCAGGTAGGCATCGATATGTGTGCCAAGGGACAAGTCTCCATTATAAATAGGGATCTTGGATCTCCGACACAGGTATGCATAGTAACTACTGTTCTTTACTCGTTTTCATTCCCTTGAGATCCGTCACTGACTTAAACGTCAGAGTACCAGAGCCGGTGACCCCTTCCCTTGCCCGGTCTCTCACGTTTGTTGGAATCTATGTGAATGTTTGTGGGCGCCAGGAGGAAGAAGCGTCACATGCTCAGACGGTCAACTCTTGATCTATTTATTCTACCTCAGCACTGTATTTTTTAAGTCATCCGCTCGATTTCAAACAGGATCACAAGTCAAGATTATTAGAAAATCACAATTAACGTAAAGATAATACAAACGGCATAAGATACAACTACCAAACTTGAAGCACTGCAATATAAGAGTAACTTCTAAGGAAGCTTGTTCTCGACCAGTCTTAAGTTATAACCACTATATATATATGTGAATTAACCTTGGCTACAGTGACACGCCATTAACTTCTAAGGCACCTTTAAGCGATGAGAGTCATAGTAAATTACAAACAGTTTGTAAATTAACTTCAGCGAGGATACTCCACCTCCAACGGCAACATTGGCGATGTTGCGCTGGTGCTTGTACCACTTATCGGCTGCTCGGAGAGTGCTCTCAGACCCAACTGCTGCAGTTGATGCACGACATGCGACATCCTTGGCCGAACTGATGGGACGAGTTGGGTGCATGAGTATACGAGATCCACAGCCTTTTGTATCACCCCGACCTCTGGGATGTCAGATATGAAAGGATCAAGGAGTTCAACATATCTGTGGGACTGAACTAGAGGGGTCGCCCACTCAAATATTGTCTGCCAGCCCACGGATTCGACTGCCTGGCTTGGTCGTCGGCCACTGATGATTTCCAGCAGCAGCACACCGAAACTATAGACATCGCTTTTCGTCGTCAATTCGTTTCGATACATGAACTCAGGAGCAAGATATCCATAGGTTCCCGCTGTCTTTGTCCTTTCATGCATAACTTCCCATGGCACAAACTTGGAAAGGCCTACACCCATCAGATGAGACCCAAACTCTTCGTCAAGAAGGACATTGCTTGCACGTATATCGCGATGTACAACTTGGGGCTTCACCTTGTCATGCAGGAATCTGAATTTGTGAAAATTAGTTAGTACGAGTATGAACTGAGTTCAACACAGCATTATCAACAAGCCATGATTTGAAGTCAACAGCAAGCATTTTACCTGCCATTTGACACTAATCTACGACGATATAATTAATAGTTAACATCGACAAGTCTAGTTATGCGAATTTTATCCTTCTATATCGTATATCCTATATCCATTGCAAATGTCAGACGTTGATCAATTATATTCTTAATCCTAACTGGTCTTTCACACCTTCACCACATCCCGTAGCCATAACTAGAATGAATCAGAAGTGAATAAGTCTAAGAAGAACAGATGTCGAATTCTGTAGAAAAACTCTATAATTTAAATAAAGATAGTTGTGACAAACCAAGGAAAAGGACTGAAGAGTTCTTCCTATCATGGTAGTTCAATATATCAAACATTGGAGAATTAAAGCCTCTGATACTAGGCCTCTTCATTTCCTCCTGTACTCATGTTGGACAGTAATACTTCAAGTTGACACTCAATAGACCTATTTTGATTTGGTGAAACAATCATGTCAGACACATAGATCTACATCCATGTGGATATCCATACCTAAATCAGTGTCAGATATAGATTCACACCCTATGTTGAATATTCATACTTGAATCCAAGTAGCATAGAATAAAGAGATCATTTCAAAATTGGAAAAAATCATGAACTCCATTGATGATTCGCATTCAAAATTGTAGTGACTATACTAAATCACTTAAACAAGAGTTACTACAAATCTCACTCTTATAGTAACTAATTTCTTCTGATATCTGTTTTTTTTTTTTTGTTTGATATCTAAAGAATTTTTAAATTAGCATAAAAGAATTGTCTTATAAATTAAGAGAACACTATGTAGGCACCAAATGGCAAAACAAAAATACAATGGTAAGAAATGATTATATGCATATGTTTATCTTGATATTCGTTTTCTACTGTACTTACGCAATCCCTTGAGCAAGTGTTGTAGCAACTCTCATCCTCATGGCCCAATCTAAACTTCGACCGCCTCTTGGCATGTGGTGCAGCCATCGATCCAATGGGCCATTGGCAACAAATTCATAGATAATATAGCGATCACCATGATCATAGCAACAGCCTTTTACAGCAACTAGATTAGGATGATGAAGTTTAGCAACCCTTCCAATCTCGGAATAGAATTCCTTCTTCCTTTGAAGGCTATACCTCTTCAGTCTCTTAACAGCCACTCTTGAGCCATCAGGCAAGAAACCACTATAAGTTCCACCAGTTTTGGCATCACCAAGAAGTCTGTTTCCTTCACTAAAATTCTTTGTAATTGATCTCAACTCTTCGCTGGTGAATACTTTCCATAATGGAGGAACTAATGCGGCTGTTGAAGGACTAGAAATTTTGCGAGACCGTCTGCGCTTCTTGCTTCGCCTATATACTAGCAGCCATACGACAACAACCAAAGTGATGAAAAGGATTAATCCACTGACAGCTGCAAGGGCGATCATATACTCCATATGGCAAAGCTTGTGGGAACATTTGTTTTCTGCTGCAAATCAAAATTATCACTTGGCTAAATAGTGGCACCACAGAACAAATTCCATTGACTAACTAGCAATACAGAATGGATGAAATGCTGAAACTGCGAATAAGGGGGGAAAATAGTAGACTTGATTCCAGTGGGTGTGCACTAACAGTACTTACATAATGTTGCCATAATAGTTTAGACATAAACCAGAAATTTTATAAAATAATGCCAAATTTAGGAACTTGATAAAGATAAGGATCATTAAAAAGTCATGTAGTACCTCGAGCAACCATGCAAATATAGTCATGTGATGTATTGCAGCTTTCAGCAACAAGATCCACATGGCTATTAGTTACCAATGTACACAGATCAGGTGGGCTCATTCTGTTGCACGAAGCACTTGAACAATTGAAATGAAAAGATTTCCCAGAGAAAACAGATTCATTCCATCTCGAAATATTGTCAGACCATTTCCAGTGAAATCCGAGAGAAGAATTATAACCTCGTCCTCCCACCCAGCATCCTCTAATGCTTCCAGCGCATAAGCTTTGAGCAAAACTCAACTCATCAACTGAAGTGAGGGCTGCCAAATAGCCACTAAAATTCTGGCAGGCTGTCTCTGACTGAACCCAAGGTAGAGAAACAGTCATATGCATAAAGCATTTGTTCTTACTGGGACTGACATGCCAACCTTCAGGGCAGGATGCTATTCAAAGAAAGAATATATTAAAAGCATGTAAATCTACAACTTCTAGAGTTAAGACAAATAATATATTTATAGAAAAGAAAGGTTAGACAATAATAAAAATCCAGACATTCTCTTGTTAATGACAATGCCCTACAAAATTGAATTGTAAAAGAAATCACTGTAAATATAATTGTATTATTCATTTGTTCACAATCTCATTATCTTGCATCTAACTAACACATTCTAATAGAAGGTACGGATAATATTGTTGCTTGAATAAGATATGAGACAATCTGAAAGCATGGGACGATGCTATTAAAATGTCCTTGGTTGATTTTAAGAGAGGACATCGACTTCACGGTAAGACTGGTATATACAATATTTTTAGTATGTGATAATAGCAGATGATCTCGCACCTATAAAAATGGTGATCGCCTGTATGCATATGCTAGTTGTTAACTTGCCTTCATACCCTTATTAGAAGTAAAATAAACATAATTAATTCATAAAGCATGCGTCTTTCACTGATTAAACCTACACCGATCATACCTACAGAACCAGCAAAAAAGGATCCCAACTCCAAAATTCAAGCAAAAACCTACACCGATCGACAACTAAAGAAGTGAATTAGCTAAAACTATAAGCGATGCAATGTTGTAGTCATTTTTTCAGCATCACGCAACAAAAACCCAAGTCGAATGAAAAAAAAAAATGGTTAGGGTTACAACTCACGGTCTTGAGCTGAGACGACAACAAGGAAGAAGCAGATGAGGTAGTAGCAGAGGAAAGCAACATCCCTAGCTCCGCCGCCACCAACACTGCCACTACCTCCTCCCTCTTCCATAGCAAAACGCGCTTCCCCTACTAAATTCCCAAATCCCACCACCGCTCCCGGCGGCGAACCCCAAACCCACAGGCAATCCGGTAGCAGAGGGCGACAACGACAGAACGCGTAGAGAGAGAAGAATTGAGAAGATCGCCTCCTCTCCCTCTTCTCCGCCCCTCTTCCTCTTCCTCTTGCTCTTCTCCGATCTCGATGTCTCACTCTTCCGGTTTATGCCCAAGTCAAAGGAGACAGTGATGGTCCGGGCCAATCAATTGCCACAGTGAGAAATTTCCACAAAAGTAATTGAAATAATTAAACATAAAAAATAGTATTCATTAATTTAGCAATAAAATCAGCACCATAATAAATCACATAATTCCAATTTTATAATAAATTATCGCACAAAAAATTAAAATTCTTTTACATGTATTCGACATGTGAACGTGGCTTCTCTCAAGAAACCAAAAGACCAAAGAAAAGAGCAAAACAAGTGCGCCGCCTCCGCCGCCGCCGCCGCCGTCAAAGCAGCCAAGAGCCATGGGAGCCGCCGACCGGTGGCGGAGGAGCTCCAGTTTGTGCTGCCAATGCCAACTCGAACTGCTTTTTCAGTGGGAAAGAAGGGAGGGAGAGCAACTCCGGGGAGGCCTTGTCCAAGCGGCTGAGTCCATCCAGTCCTATGTGAGTAACATGCTGAACGTCGGTCGGAAACCCAATCTCCATCTCCACCTCATCCTCATCCTCCTCCTCCTCCTCCTCCTCCTCAAATGCAAAGTAGTTGGATAAGTTCTTGAAGCTCTTGACTAGCTTGTGAAATGAAAGATTGCCGAAGGAGTTCTTCGGCATCCCAGTCGACTGTCCCTTAGCATCTCCACCTTCAAAACATTAATAGTTAAAGCAGAGGAGCTCTAAAGTAGAGCACAAAGAAGAGTATAGTAATTAAAAGAATGCTACTAGATATTATTGTTGCTGGGAATGCCTCAGCTTGTGCTCTGTTTAGTCGATTTTCATGGACCGCAACGCTCGAATGGGAGGCGCAACCAACAGAGAAGGGGAGGATGACAAACCGAGCCATCCACTTATCTCTCATTGCATCATCAAAGAGAAAGAAGAGATGAATTTAAGGTTATTGCTTAAGGGAAGGTTGGCTTGTTAGCAAGAATGAATCATTTCAGGTGTAGGATTTACCCAAGTTTGGTTGAGGGGTGTGAGTGTGTGTGAGAGAGGGAGAGAGGGACAGAAAGGCAAGACAATCATGGAGTGGATTGAGTGCTCCAATATGGAGAGGAATTGAACTTCTGGTCCACCATCTGTTTTTGTGTGTCACAGACTCACAGCTGCTTGACAATTGACATGCATCCTGTGACCAGTTGCAACTTCCATTTCCCTGCAGGACCAACAAGCAACTTGAGCATGTTACCAGAAAACATGCCTTTGGTCCCGGGGGGACGGTGAGACTATAAGAGGTAGGACGAACTCTCATGTAGCGAGGATTTGATTCACACGCAAGGCATTTCATATGTCCATGGTACTTGAATCATTCGTGATGTTGGACTGTCCATCGAGATTTATCTATGCTTTCCGAATTAACCCGATAGCCAGTAGGAAATTCTGACAAAAATAGCATGGTAAAACAAAGTGGTACCGCCATATTAGCGCCCCATACCTTGCAAGAATCCAAATTGATAAGTGTATCGGTGGGATCAGGGTGATGAAATTCCTATCAAATTTTGGATTCCTATCATTATAGTCATTATTCTTCTGTATATCTCATAAAAAAATATGAACCAGATAAAATCAAACCTGGGCTACCGGTCTGATCTCACGGAAGTTTCCTACTAGCCGCTAGAGTAAATTGAGAAGCACTCGCAACGATCGGTCCAAAAGTCTAACTTCCCGTGGTTGTGCACCCCATTTAGAAAAAAAATTCCTACAAATATATCGTAACTATGGATCGAACCATGTTTTATTATGTGACAATTTAATGCCCTTCCGCTGTACATAGCCGGGGCAAAAAAAATAGCATTTAAAAAAAAAAGATAAATTCATTATTTTAAAGGCCCTCCTAGTGTCGGCCCCACAGATATGAAGGGAGATTCATATAAGTACACAGGACAGTTTTTAGGAATCGACTATCATTACGGCAAAGATGTCATGCACCAAAAAAAAAAAACAAAGACCAGGGCATTTGATTTGATCATTTATGTCCTCAGTAGACAAATTTAGGGAAGAGCTCCAATGTTCCTATAACCTTTTGAAGTAGAATAGGGAAAGCAATTTAGCTTTTCCCAGCCTATATGGCGTCAATGGATGTAAATATAAGCTTACAAATAAATTAAGCTTGTAAAGGTATCTCTAATTTACCTTTAATTACTTTGTGTTGATATCTAGAACAACAAAGTAAAATCATTAAAAAATTTGATATAGCTAGAAAAGTGTACAAACTTGAGTGATGACTTTACTGCATCAACATATATACATACTGCATGCTTTAAGCAAAAGCTGTAGTGATGGGTTTATGATCAGTAAGCTACAGTATACTGAAGTGCTTATTATTTATTTATTCACAAAAGAGTAGTAGCAAATAATCATGCTCCTTGAGGACCTTAGTTATATGAATTATGTAAAAAAGATCACTGAATTATGTGTGTATATTTCTAGCTAATATCTGATTATAGTCCTCCAAATATCGGAAAACAACAACGTATATAAGGGGGATTATTTTACTACTCTGAAAGAATTTTGCATGTGAGGCAAACAGATGTGTTAAAGGACATTATAGAAATGGATAAAACATAAGGAACAAAGAAGAAATTTTTCTACGTGATAAGATTCCCTTGCCACAATCAGAATAGTGGCAAGAAAGGGCAAAAAAGATAACCAAACAAATTGCAAATGGTATGTTCTCTAATTCACATGAGCAAAATAACAAGTTGTACAGAATGAAATTGTTGAACTGGTAACGCTAGCTTGAGGAAACTAATGCTAGTTCCACCACTCCAAAATTACAAGATCAGAAAGATGTCATGTCTAGAGCAAGGCCCCGGAGACCGCTTCGCTTTCGTTGAGTCCTCCGTGGACATTCAGAGCAAGGCCTTGGGGAACTTGGCCTGCTGCCTTAGTTTGGATCTTCTATCGTTGCTTGTGATCCTTCAGACGATGTTACTAGTGTTTTTGAGAGGGGTGGTTCCACTGCGTGTTGCTTTTACTCCGGTGTTTGTACTTTGGCCATAACCCAAGAGCTCTAAATCTTCATGTGACGAGGTAACAATTGTAATCTTGTCGTTGTCGTCCATCGTTATGTTCCAAATCAAACGGAGAGCTTCCCACAGTGACAAATTTGATCCCGTCTGAAAATGGTGAGTTGTAGAGCATCGGTGGACTAGCACAGAAGTTGACTTGGAAGAAAACTTTGGCCGAAGAACTCCGTAAATCGCTTACAAACACTAGCAATAGGAGGAAAGAAATCGTCAGTAAGGAGGCTAGGGGGTTCCTATCGTAGCTACTTTCACGATTAAGTAAGAATCCTAGAAAGAAAAGTAGTGGCATAATGGAAACAAGTAAAGGATCTCACATAGCTGTGCTAGCGAAGAAGGGCACCATTTTATAATGACTCTCACAATCACCGTATATATTTAATGAGGCATCACATCATTATCATACATAATGTCCCATAACTATGCTTCCTCCATATCGTGCAGTCCTATCAAGAGTAAGGGGAGGGAGTATTGCATATCTGTACATAGGTACAATATTCTATTTTTTTTTTGACAAATTCACGTGTTGTATTATTAATGGCGAGATAGGTTCATAGGCCAAGAGGCATGTTGGGCCGCAAGTTAGAAGATTTGGCTGAGAATGAGGAGTCCAATCTTTTATGAGGAGCAACTGAGTCATAACAACTTCCCAATGGGCACCGGAGAGTAGGTCCGATCGTCCTGAGCTGATCTAGAGGTGATGGGGAGCAGAGCCCTATGAGTAGGTCCGATCAACCCTGGCCGATCAATCTTAGATTTTAACTACCACCTATTCTAGTATGTTGACCTTTGAACACTACCTGCCCCCTCCTTCCCCTTTCACCATATCAGTCGTACTACAGAAGAAATTTAGGAAAAACTTTAACATCATCATTCTTAATACAGGATGAATTTCTAAATTTTCAGATAGGAATAAATTATAGCAGCAATTCTGATCAATTTTTTTTTATCCAATTTAATCATCAATTAAGTTATTCTAAGATGGTGCATGGCTGTTAGATCTTGAACTAAAATTAATTAATTAGCATCTTATTTGTATCCGTGACTGCTTATATTGATCAACTGCTCCACACTCAGCTGGCATTTTGTTTTATTGGAGAAAAAAGGGCAAAATATCAGATTTACTTATAAATTTTAAAATAATATTAACTCAACAGTCAAAATTGAGTACTGCTTAAGTAAGACCTTGTTCTTAGATCAATTAAACAGAGGTTTTATAAATTCAAACCTTCATTTGGTTGTGAAAATAAAATGTTCTAATTTCTTAAATAAATTATTTTATGTTTTAATCCAGTTGATTTATTTATTTATCAATAATTAAGCATTTTGATTATAATCAACCTATTTAACACATTGGTCAAATTGATTCAATCAACTTGACTAGTATTGTTTTTGCGTGATCCGTCTGACCTAATCGGGCTTCTAAATTCATCTAATTTAACTGGTTCATTTGGACTTATCCATCTCAATCAACCCCATTCATCCTACTTAATTAATTCTCTAATTAAATCTCGATTTAATTTTCTAAATCTTAGACATCGAGATATGAATGTCACCACAATTCCACACACTAAAGTTAACATCAACTACATAAACAGTCACTATTTAAATTGTGTCTATTAATTATCATAAATGAGT